>VDFB02000013.1:103302987-103392984 GCA_007258455.2 Sequoia sempervirens
AGACATACAAGTTTTTATATTTTTTAAAAGTTGTAATAAAAAATTCATAATTAATTATTTACTTGGAAAAAAATTACAAAAAAAATGCATCACATCGGTACATGAGTACTCTACTTATATCTAAAATATTATAAAAAAATATTATCATTTTAATGTGGTTTGGGTGGTCAGACAAACACCTACTTATTTTCTCCTTGAAATTTAAGTACTACTGCATTGAAATTTCAAATTTTCACCAAATAGATTATTATTTTTTAAATCAACCTAGTAGCTTAGAAACTAAATTAAATTTTCTATAGATTCTATTCTTACATATTTTTGAAAAAATATAGATAAATCATTCAATTTTTTACGAAAAGTTGCCTAACTCTGATTTTTCTGAATTTTTCACCACTTAAGGGCCTATTTTTTCCATGATGATCCTGCACATACACATAAAAGATAAAAAAAAATATTAAAGGCCTATAATTTGTGCAAGATACATTTAAAGTCCTTCTAGAGAATCCACGGATCAAGATTGATAGCTAGGATAGTTTTTGTAGTATTAATGGCATCTTTTGGGAATTGTCTTTGAAATAAACCCTTTGTAGAATTCCAAACCTCATCTAGACACATTTTTTTATCATTTTTTCTAGAAGGTGGGAATTTGGTCAAGGTATGGATATATCCCATTGTTCTTCAAGGTTTTATGAAATTCACCTCCTCTTAAAAATCTGTAGCATCCTTTTATTTCCCTTTAGTTCATATTGGGTCCTCATTCCCACTCTTAATAGAACCAAGTTCCCTTCATCTGGATGTGGAGGAAAAAAAACACCCGTCAAGATATCTCAACACTTACAATTTATCTACAAGGTCCCTTAGACCCATTATGTTCCAATGGTGATATCAACACCTGATGATTTCGTCATGAGATGAGAGGTGATAAAATGGAGTGAAAGTGAACCTATAGTGATTCCAATTAAATTGATTGATTTTTATATGGTGAAAAATTAGGATCCATTAGAACCATGTGGAAAAAACACCTCTATCTATCCATAAAATCTATACTTGGCCAAATTTGGGCATCATTAGGTCCTTGTGGAAAATCATGTTAGAACTAGTCTTGTGGAAGAGGATATCTAAATTAGTTTTACCAAGCCTTGACTAGGTCAAGTTCAAATGGGTAGGGAAAATCTAGAAGGGGAAGATGACATTAGCAGGGGGCTTGTGAGAAAAATTAAGTCAACTGCACATCACAAAGAGAAGTTCACTTGGACATCTAAATATTGCAAAATATTGACTTGGAAATTTTCCTATTTTTCTTTAGCTTGTGGGGAAAACCAAGTGAACTAAACTTTCTAAGGAAACCTAGCCAAACTACTCTTTGTTTGGGTGGAGGGAGAAAATAGGAAAAAAGCTTAACTTAGCAAGTATTTAAGCTCAATTTTCTCCAAATTTGAATTAGGGATACCCATATGGGTGCTCAAGAAGATGTAAAGCTAATTTTGAGATCTTGCATTTTTAAAATTTACTAAGTTAAAGGAAAGGAAAGGCAACAACCATAAGCATAAAATCATGCAATATGACCATGTTAAGATCTCTCATATTATTTATAACTGATGGACCATAAGATGGAAATGAAATGTCAACATTTTTGCATTTTTTATGGGATGTTAGCATACTAAACATGTAGAAACCAAAAGCCTCAAGAATCCACTATGCAATAGACTCACAAGGTCTTATTAAATTTGAAATAGGGTAGCCTCAAAACAACAAAACTAGACATGTGTAGACATACACTTGGAGCTTCCTCTATGTATTCTACCTAATAAAATATGAATTTTTTTCTACAAAATGTATAATAGAATCTAAACTACACTTTCTATTTCATTTTATATTTATTAATGGTTTACATTCCAATCATTGTCTATTATTATATTTATTGTGAAAATATAGGAATTATAATTTCATAATGATTTATTATGTTTAATACATTGTAAACATGGTAGTCATATGTTAGACTAGGATTAATTATCAACAAAAATTGGTGTGGAGGAATCTTGATGTTCTTGTCAATCCTCAAGAATCCTTCGAATCCATAAGATCTCCCAAGTGGCCTTAGAGGCTACCATATATTCAGCTTCTACAGAGGATAGATTTGGGACTGATTGCTTTTTAGATTTTCAAGAAATAAGAGTAGATCCTATGAGGCCCCACCTATAGATCATAATTATATCATTTAATATTTAGATATTAAAATTTATTTTATTCAAAATATTGAATTAAGATATTTGATTAGTTGTAGATGTGTTCTTTAGTTATGAAAGTGTTAACCATACATATGTGGGACTTATCTAGCTTGTCTATAATTTTTGGGCAAGAAATATGGCAAAAACAAAGATATTAATTTTGGGAGCATAGAAATTTAAAAGAAAATATTTTGTTTTATAGGTATGTTCAAGCATCTAATGGTAGCCATAATAGTAGTATGAGAAACTTAATATTTTGGCAATAGGTTTTGATGTATCAAGGGGATCAATAGGAGAAATTTGAAAAGGTGTTCTTTCAATATTAGATGTGGAGAACTTTAAAATCTAATAAATTTCTTATCATTATTTACTTGTGGTGTAGTGATAAAATCATAATTATTAGTAGTAACAAAATGTATGATATCATGCCCATATCATTGCTCATGTAAAATAAAATGGTGTTTAGGTGGACATAATGGAACTCTAGTATTATATTTGGTCACATGGTTTGGTAATCGTAGAAGAAAACATTTCATAAGTGATCAAGGTTTAATATTTTTTAATAGACATATTTACTTTAATGAATAGTGATCTTAGTAGTCTAGTATGTGGAATCAATGGATTAAAGAAAAATAAATCAGTTGAAAATTTGGATGGTTAGTGGTAATTAGGGAGTCCACATGATAGAAATTAGGAAAAGAGGAACTACATCCTAATTAATTTCCTTGTCATTATTGTATTTCTTTTATTTGGGACCTAAGTAGTTTGTGTTGAATCTCTCTACTATTCAATTTAAATCTAAGTACACATTATAATGTAAAATTTGAATAAGGTATAATTAGTTTAGCAATATAATAAAAAGTTAACCATATATAGGTATTTAAGATACCTAATAAAAATGGAGATGAATTTTAATTATACAAGTGTATAAAGAATAGGTATCAGAAACATAAATTTGAGGGGTAGATATAAAATTAGAAGTCATTATTAGTACCTATAAATACATTTTATATGCAATTATTTATTAAGGGAGCATAAATTTTGTGTTCAAACCATAGAGAATAGTTACAACATATATTTTAGGAAGAGGTTGAATGTAAACTTTTACATAGAAAATTTATAACGATTACATCTTGATGGCTACCTAAGAGATATATTAAATATTTATACTTATCCTATAAATAATAGACACCATGCATAGAGTTGTCTAGTGTTGACTTCATAATTATATTAATTGGATAAGTATATCATGATATACATAGAAGGTATTAATATTAGGATAAATTACTCTATAACTCCTTTCTATCTATTCACCATATAATGAGAGGAACCTCCATAGATTGATCATCTTCATTTACTCTATGTAATTATTAAACTATTATGTAATTATATGTGAGTTAAACTTAAATGACTAATATGGTTATTGGTCAACCCAATTTGTGTTGAAGTCCTAGAAGTTGAACTACGAAGTCTCTACACATGTGCGTACGTAGGAAAGGGCATCAAATATGAGCCCTCAAAAAATAGGTCTAGCCCCTAGGTCTTGTTCTCTCATTATTACTTTGAAATTATTATTGATATATTTTATTTGCATAGAATGTGACTTGATTGTGTCTTTAGGTTATAAATGTGTTAGTAGTACTAATTAATCTAGCTGGTCATTATGATTCCTTGTCACTCCTTGAATTCCTATCATAATTTTCAAAACAACTTGTTTACTTAACTAAATATTTTTATATGTCGGTCAATTTTTGTTATTATTTTGTTATCTCTAAAATTTGCACCCTTTTGAACCTAATGTTCAACAATTCCAGTGTAACATGGGAAGACCTCTAAAGTTGTGTGTTACTTATAGGTAGTGGTCAACCTCCGGAGAAGGCTGACTTCCTACTGGAATTACCTAAACTAATGATTGATGAGGAAAAGGGAAGAAGGATACATGCATAAACTAAAAAAACCTATTCCTATGGTGATACACCAAAATTTCCTAGAGGCTACATACTCAGCTTATATGCACAATTCTAACAATGACTGAAACTAGATTACACAACTCACTTTTCATATATCATTACATTAGTAATTTATAAATAGGTTTGAATGCTAAAACTCTTAGAGGTAAATATAAATCTCACAACTAAAAATTACTGCACTTATAACACTAATTATAACCTGCAATAAGATATATCTCTACAAAAGGTGCTGGATTTCAGACAAAATTACAAGGAAAGGAATAAGATTTCACAAGTAATTCAACCAATCAATAAGGCACAAAATAAAGCATAGTGTGAGAAGATAGAATATTCCATATCATTGATGTCCAAGGCCTTCATTGATATACATGCTTAAACTACTGAGTTGCAAAACATGCTCAAACTATCCAAGGACTGCAAAATTCTCTTTCTCCAGAAATTGCATAAGAAGAATTGATTACAAAATGAGTTCAAAAATGACTAAGTAGCAAATTTTCAAATAGTTGCACTAAACAAGGAGCTATAAGCTTCTTGGATTGGATGGCTTTAAAAATCCAAAAATATAGCACCTATATTCTCTCAAGAAGAGCCCATAATGGATGAAAAAGTCATGCAAGACTTAATCAAACCATAAACATCTCTAAAAAATGCTCTAAATGGAAATAAATTGTCTATATTCTCTCAACAAAGTGATGAGTCATCCCTAAATTTTCTCCTCATGTTGGAAAACAAATTCCAACTCCTCTATATTTTCTCCAAGATCATAACTCAAAGCATATCCTTGTGCTTTCTTCATGACTTAGTCATATAGCACATGTTTCTTTGCATTCACAAGATAATGATTTAAGCTAAATGATTTATAAAACATCATTTAGATTTAACCATTTTACAATATAATGCAAAAATAAAACTCTCTACTCCATGCGTTGATATAGATATCCCTAAGTAGTAGGGATTACTAAGTAAAAAATGACTTGGACATCTAAGTCATAAAAGGATACTTGTAAAGCCAAAATACAAGAGGTAAAGGAATAAAAAATAATAGGACATGAAGTCTTGTTCACAGCCTTATTAATTGACAATGTATTTTTAAAAAAGAAGGAAAAATACCTATCTTCAATCAGCCTTGACATTAGGGTTTGAAACCCTAAAAGCAAAAGAAATAAAATTTTGTGTTATTTTTGAAAAAAGCTTCAGGAAGAAGCTTGGCCACCACCTCCATGAGGGTTCCTGAGAAGCTTTCTTCGATTCTACTACATTGACCTACATTTTCCATCAATTTTCTTAATAGGAACAAATTGGTAAGTCATTTTAACTGAAATTCCCTTTGTTAGTTTGATTTTAACTAAAAAATTGGCCTTCCATGGTCGTGATATGCTCTATGTTTCTAGGCATCCTTACCCACTATAATTCTTCTCTTTTATTTTTTGTGATTTCCTCATTGTTGAGGGTCATACTGCCATGATTGAGGTTTATGGAACTTTTCTACAACTGTCAAGACAAATTTGACAACCTCGGGTGAGATTTTCTTGCATTTGTTAAAGCCTTCTTGCAGAAAGAATGCATGGGTAAGTTTTTATTATGTAAGAAACATTGGCATCTTTCCATTCTTTTATACAAAACCTAAAGACAACAAAAATAAGAATATTTTTTTTTTATTTTTCAACTGTGTTTTACAATATATGTAAAAATTTCATATCTTTAATGGCTCAGCCTGTGTATATAACTTGGCTTTCATGAGTTACATGTAGCTTCACAAAAAAAATATAAAGGGTTTGAAACCCTATGCCACCATGTGAGTTTCATTTATCTTCTTGAAAGAAAAAAAACAAGTTTAGAATGACTTATTCTACAGAAAACCCATGAGGGTTTCATCCTGCTACATGTTTTCAAAGGCTTTTCCATTTTTTCCAAATTTACTTAACCACACACCTTCTTTAATTGATTTTAGTTTTGTATTTGACATGAACACCTTGAGAAAGCAACGACTTCCTTTTTCTGTCTGAAGAATTCAAGCTTCATTCATGGAAAAATAATGAGGGTTTTGATCAAATGTATAGCTCAGTCTCCAAATTTTTGTATTTAACATGGAAACAATAGTAAATGTTGATATTGTTGTTCCCTCATTGTTCTTAACATACTTTGTTCTGTTGAGAACTTGTTATGTTTAAAAACTAGATTCTCCATCATACTTTTTCCCTATATATTTCACTTTCATAATCAAAGGGTTTTCTTCCACAAGTTTTTAGTTATTTAGCCATTTTGTGCTTATGAAGGGCTTTTTCAGTAGTATATGTTTATGCTCAAACCATTATTTGAAAATATCAACACTGAACACTTATTCATCCTTTTAAACTTTTTCATTTGTTGGTTGAGAGATTTGATATTCTTGAAATTTCTTGTCCAAGGATCATTCAACTACATCATGAACAAGTAGATAAAGATTATTCTTTTGAAATCTTTATATTATATGCTCTGTTTATGATCATGATTTCTCTTTTCATTACATTCTTTTGCATCCATTGTTATGTCATGAATAATGTGTATGAAAGTATTTATCTTCATAGTACTGAGCAACAACTCTCTTTGCTATTTATATTCCTCTGATTGTTTTACACAATGAAAAGTTTCAAAACTTGGAATACAATATTACATTTTCATTGGATAACAAGGAACATAGCAATAAATATATTGTCTACTTGTGGATGATTGTTATTATCATTTTTGTAGACAATGATCCAACGATTCCTTGTGATCTGGTTCATTGCTAACTTGCAAGTCACTGTTATGAATATCATTGCTTACTATACATAGTTCTTGATGAAGTAAGTTTGATCATGTTTGTCAATAGTGTAAACTTATTATGAGAATATGGCTATTTTCCATTATAGTATAACTCTATTTACGATACAAAAACTTGTATTTTTTATAATGTCTTCATGGAACTAAAATTGTAAGAAGCTTTGCACTTGGTACTGAATGTGATTTCATTAATGCATATGAGGTTTCCATAGTATAACCTGTAGCTAATTTTTTGGAGAAATACTTGTGAACTCATAATGTATGCTTGTTCATTATTAAGATTGCATTTCTCTCTTAAATAAGGTTGAATGAAATGATTGTTTGATAACTCAGCATGTCAAGCTCAACCCTTGTGGGAGACACATTTTAACCCACATGCTAAATTAAGACATGATTACACCTTTAGTTGTAAATGAAGTAAAAATTTAGAAAAAATGTATATTGTAGGTTTGTTTGTTGATCTGATGGTTTTTTGGGACACCTAAAATTTACATGTAGCTTTTTAAATACACATTATGATCAGTTTGTGTATGCATAGGTTTCATAATGTTTAAGTAATGTTTGTAATCAGTCATTGCTTAGAGCATACTCTAACACCATTGCTTACTTCTTTTTAGGAACATGAACTAGTAGCAAAAGATGAAAATAGAAGGGATAGATGAGGCTCAGGACAACAACAAGATGAAACAACACCAGTCAAGACTAGTCATTCACAGACAATGGTTGGTTACTTTCCTTCTATGCACATCCATTGTTTTTCTTACTTATTCATGTATGTTTTTTTCATAATTTGTATTGAATAAGCAAAGGTTAGTCTCATGGCTTGTATGAGAAAATGTACACATTTACATTCAATAAAGATTATTCTTTTTAGAAAAGATCAAATTTTTTCTTCTGTTCTATCCATGTGTATAAATGCAATGATCTGTAGTTGTAATATTTCTTGGATTTTTTCATTTATACATCTGAATGTAATGTAGGAAAGATAGTAAAAATAATACTTCATTTTCTTAGTTTAAAATCAACAAGCTCAGTCTGATTTGAGCTATAAGTGAAAATTGAGTAACATTTCTTGTGACATTTGCTACATGTTTGTCTGCTAAACATTTTGACCAGTTGCCTAGACCTATCCTTACTTAGAAACTAGGCTTATGACCTAGGAAAACAAATTTAGAACTTTTGTAACTCAAACTTGGCATTATGATGAAACCTTGGTATTTATTGAAAATAAAACAACAGAAGGGAAAACTATCTAGATGTGCTGAAAAGAACTTAGGGAATGAAACTTGCAATTAAACTATAGTGCGACAACACTTTATTGAAATCATAAAACCTAACCTGGCATTTATATAGGTAAATCATACCTCAAAGCAGCATTTGAGGTGAATCCCATTTACTAGGATTGCAAAGATTTCTCCATCCATCTTTCATAACTAGAATGTGTTATGCTCTTTGCATTTAGTGATGACAAATGGGCCAATCCAAAAGTTTTCAAAATTTGAATGCTTACCTAGACTACTCTTCAGTACACCCCAATTCAGAACAACATCACCCTCTTTGAAAATTCTAGGTGTAGCTTTCTTATCAAAGATTCTCTTTGTTACGAGTTGATGATACTCCAAAGTCTTCATTGCCTTATCTCTTGTCTCTACAAGTTCCATGAGCTCAACATATCTAATGGACATTGGGTCTTGTTCTTCAAACATCTCTAGTTGATGTACAATGTCAAGAGCTAGTTGCTCTATAGATATAGGTAATCTTGCCTCTTTTCTATAAACAAGTACATATGGTGAATTTCCAATTGAACTCTTAGGGGTTTTTCTATCTACCCAAAGTGTAGATTTCAATTTGGTGTGCCAAACTCTCTAATTCTCTCTCGTGGTTCTTTTAATAATCCTGATCAGATTTTTGTTTGTACTTTCAACCAAACCATTACCCTATGGGTAATAATTTGAAGAGGTATTTAGATAGATTCCATGTTTTACACCCCAATCTGTAACTCTTAATCCCACAAATGCAAGAGCATTATCTGAGATTCTGGAATCAAGAACTCCAAACCTTGTTACTATGTCTTCATAAAAGATTAAAACTTAAGATTCATTATCTTCTTTCAAAGCTATTGCTTATGTCCAACGTGTAAAATAGTTAGTAGTTGTAAGCACCCACTTGTGACCAGCAGTGGAAGGTGGATTTATTGATCTAATAAAGTCAATGCCCCATCTCATGAAGGGCTGCTCAACTTGAATTGGCTGCAGAGACATAGCTAGAAGCCTTTCTTTTCCTAAAAATAAAGCACATTTTAAAAATTTATTATCCCAAGCATGCACATCCTTAAATAATCTTGGCCAGTAATAATAGGATCTCATAATTTTCCATGTTGTTGTTCTTGGAGAAAAGTGACCTCCTAAAGTTTCATTATGAAATTCATGAAGCACCTTTCCTATTTGATCAATATCAACACATCTCAATAAAACACCATTCAGGTCTTTTTTGAAAAGAATATTATCAATGAGCACATATGGGATTGACTGTAACCTGAAGTATCTTCTTTTAGCTCTGTCTAGACCTAATGGACATTCATCAATTTGTAGAAAATGGGTCATATCTTGAACCCAACTTGCTGCTAATGTAGGTACAACATTCTGAGGCTCATTATCATTAACTAAAATAGTCTCTGATTTTGATTTATGTTCATTTTCAAGAGTTGAGGCTAGTTGTTCACAAAGTACTCTACCTATGACAAGTTTTGTGATTTTCATGTCAACATCAAACTCCATAACTCTTTTAATCCTATCTGCTCTTTTCTCACTCAAGTCTTTAATCAGCATAAATTCTTTCACACTAGGGTGTGCAACCATAACATGTATCTTATTGTTGGAGATTAGAGGCTTAAATTTCTTTAGACTCCTAATCCAAGCAAGAACATGTTTCTCAACAAATGTATATTTCTGCTCATAATCAGCTAGACCTTGACTGAAAAAGGCTATTGGCTACTCTAGATCATCATTATTTTTCTAAACCAGCATAGCATAAATTGAACTAATACTACCAAAAGAATATAGAATGAATTCTTTTATGAAATTTGGATTTACCAGTTTTGGGGCTAATGCTAAAGCTTCTTAATTGATTGCTTCAAAACTATTTTTGGCTTCTCTAGTCCAACTAAAAAATGCATTTTTCTTAAGCATGGTAGTCAAAGGTTGTAACAGATTTGCAACATTAGGTATGAATCTTCTTAAAAATTTGATTCTACCTAAAAAGCTTTGTAATCCTTTCTTATGATTGGGTAATGGCAGCTCAAGTATTGCTTTGACTCTCTCAGGTTCAATAGTAATTCCTTGTTTTGACACTATGTGTCCTAATAGTTTACCTTCATGAACATCAAATATACTCTTTTTTGGATTAAGATATTTACCAAATTCTCTACAATTTTCAAAAACTTGCTTGAGATGTGACAAGTGTTCATCTGCATTTTTGGAATATACTATTATGCCATCTAGATAAACAAGCAAAAATTATTGAATTAGACTCTAAAATGCCATATCCATGGCCCTCTGAAATGTGGTACCAATGTTAGATAAGCCAAAAGGAATTCTCTTGTAGGCCATAGTGCCCCATTTTGTTGTAAACGTTGCTTTATATTGATCCTCTTCCTTGACTAAAATCTAGTTATAGCCATAATAACCATCTAGAAGAGAAAATTTCTTTGAACCAGTAACAACTTGAACAATTTGTTCCATGGAGGGTAATGGGTAATGATATTTTAAAGATGATATGTTAAGATCTCTAAAATCTACACATAATCTTATCTCCCCATTTTTATTTCTAACCGAAACAAGGTTAGAGACCTAGGATGTGTGTTTAATTGGAAATATAATACCCCTCATCAACTAATTTATTCAGCTATCTAATCATTAAAGGTTGAAGCTTGTGGTTCAAAGGTCTCTGCTTCTATCTAACAAGTTTAGCATCAAGTTCCAACTCAATTGTGTGTTGAGTAATATGAGGGTCAAAACCCTTTAAATCATAATATTGCTAAGAAAAAACATCATGAAACTCTTGGCATAAAATAATAAAACCTTTTCTATCTTCAGTTGAACAAATTTTACCTAACCTAAGAAGCTTACCTTTAAAGATTTCAACCTCTTCATAATGATCTTCTTTGACTTGAATACTGATTTTACTCTTCTTAAGTTGGTCATCAGTGTTGAAAATAGACTCTAAGGTAACTATACCTTTGGGAAGCTTGTTTGTCTTTAGCTGTATGATCTAATCTTCGTACTCCTACTTAAGCTTCTCTTGATTTTCTACAAAAAATTGACCATGTTCGAGCATAAAAGCTAAAATCTGCTCATCACTGTCAAAAACCCGCCAGTTAATGTTGTTATCAGGAATTGATGGCCTGAATACAAATTTTACATACTACTAGATTTTATCTTTTCTGATATCATTTGGGATATAAAAATGTGCTCCAATTGCTACAAGTCTATCAACATGTTTGTTCTAACTTCTTGGGATCTAAACTAAGTTAAATGCATCAAATTCCTCTATTATATTCAACAATATATTTTTGTAGGACTTCTGTGCATCATTTTTGGCAACACTCAAGCCTCTAACTTGATTAAAAATCAGTTCACTATCTTCATAGACCTTTAGGTAGTTTATTCCTCTTTTCCTTGCCCATTGAAGACCTTGAATAAGTCCCTCATACTCAACAGTGTTATTGAAGCATGCAAAACCAAAACGGAAGGCTGAAAAATATGTATTACCTTATGGAGAAACAAGCATTTCACCTCCACCAGCTCCATTTTTACTTCTGGAACCATCAAAAAATATCTCCCAAAGTTCATTTTGCTATTCTAGCAGTTGATCTACACTTTTCTCAAGATTTGGCATTTCTGCATCAAATTCATGAAGCACATAATTTCTGATGAGAGCGCAGCCCGAGACTTAGAAAATAACCCAAAAACAAGAGAATAATTTTATTATTTAGAAAATGGAGCTTCTTACATGCAGAGGATCTCAATCCCCAAGTTCTACAATACATGCAAGTTACAGAAAGCTACAGAATCACCCTTTCGCAATATGCGAGCTTGTCCCCAAAAAGTTACCCAAAAATTAGAAACCCGCCCATAAATAGAGCTCCTCTTTAGTTTGGAGACAAAACAACATTCAAATTTGAGTTTAGGTGGTTTGTCATCGAAAAATTACAACTTGAAGTTCAAATTTCAAAAGAAAATTTGCAATTGTATCTTCTAGAAAGTGCGCCAACTTCCCAAGGCCATAACTTTTGATCCGGGACTCCGATTCGCGAACCGTTTGAACCATTGGAAAGGTCTCAAAGTCAATAACGCCCTCAAAATATCTACACCAATTTTGGAAAGTTTTGGGGCTAATCTGAGAAATCTAAGTGCCTCAAATCTAACTCAAAATATTTTTAGGTGCAAATCTGGGAAACTAAAACTGTAATATCTTTCAACCCAAGAATAAAAAATAAAAACCATAAATTGAGAATTTCATTATGACAAAAAGTGTATCCAAAAATGTAAAAACATCTAAAAACTGAGAAACTTGAAATTTAACTATTTTTAGGTGATGCAAGATTGCCCTTACACCACTAGATGCTCCTGCATCAAACACCCAGGGTAATTTGAGAAGTGACCTGTCACGTCTCAGATGGTTGAGGAAAACCCAACCGTTAACCACTGCCTTAGATAGCCAGGATGAATCTTCCACAGACCTTCCTCTCCATTTCACCAGAAATTCTTCATACTACCTATTTCTAGTACTCCTTCCCACACGACTATCCAAGATTGCTTCAATCTCCTCCCTTTTTGAAGTAGGTGCTGGAATGCCATACTACCCTATTGTTGGTGCTTCCTTTGTTCCACCTTCATGATACTCTGTCAAATCTGAAATGTTGAACACAGGGGAAATTTTGATTCCATCAGGAAACTCTACCTCATATGCATTCCCTGAATCATGCTTCTTCAAAATCTTATAGGGACCTAATTTATTCATCTTCAATTTGTTATAGGTTCTCATGGGAAACCTTTCTTTCCTCAAGTGGACAATTACTTCATCGCCAGTTTGAAACTCCTTATTCCTCCTTTTCTGATCTTCCTTAACCTTATATTGCATATTCATCTTATTAATGTGTTCTCGTACCTTCTCATGTATATTCTTGATGTGCTCTGCAAAATCTTTGGCTTCAGCACTTATTTTCTTCTCTTGGTCCATCTTCCTCAATTCTGGAGCTGTTCTGGGGCTACCTCCATACACAATCTAGAATAGTGATCTACCAATGCTTCTGTTGACATAATTTTTGTAAGAAAATTATACCTATGGTAAGATCAAGTCCCATCCCTTGGGTTTATCTCCTACCAAACATCTCAGTAGGTTACCCAGACTCTTGTTGACAACCTCTGTCTACCCATCTGTTTGTGGATGGTGTGCAAAACTGAACTTCAACTTTGTCTTCAACTTCTTCCACAAGGTCCTCCAAAAGTACCCCACAAATTTGGTGTCACGATATGAAACAATACTCTTTGGAAAACCATGTAGCGTCACCACCTCTTTGAAGAACAAGTCAGCAATGTGGACTGCATCATGGGTCTTCTGACATGGAATGAAATGTGCCATCTTCAAAAACCTATCAACCACCACAAAGACTGAATCATTCCCTCGTTGTGTCCTTGGCAAACCAAGAACAAAGTCCATACTTATATCCTCCCATGGCCTCTCTGGTATAGGTAAGGGCTGATATAAGCCTATATTCTGGCTCACTCCTTTAGCCATCGACATACCACCGACTTTGTACAAACTTCTTCACATCCTGTGACAATTGAGGCCAATAATAATGCTCACTGATAATGGAAATAGTCTTATCCCAACCAAAATGTCCTACCATTCCTCCACTATGCTTCTCCTTTATCGGTTCTCCCTCATGGAACTCCTTAGGGATACATAATTGACTTCCTTTAAATAACATGCCATCCGGATTATGAAATCCAGCCACCTTGTCACATCCACTGTAACAGGTTCCTTGCAAACTTTCCAAGCCTCTGCTTGAAATTAGGATCTTCTGCATACAGTGTCTTAAGTTCATTGAATCCAACCACTTCAATCTGCATCTTTGTCATCAATGTATGCCTCCTACTTAAGGCATCTGCAACCCTATTTGACTTCCCACTCCTATGTTTCAAAACAAAGGTATAACTCTGCAAAAACTCTACCCATTTCATATTCCTCTGATTTAATTTTTCTTGATTATTTAGGTATTGCAAGGCCTGATGATTAGTATATAGAAAAAATTTCTTTGGCAACAAATAATGTCTCCATTTCTTTAATGCTTGAACTATTGCATAAAATTCCTGATCATATACAAAATACTTTCTCTTGGCATCATTTAACTTTTCACTAAAATAGGCAAAGGGCTTACCTTCTTGGCTCAACACTGCTCCAATGGCACAATCACTAGCATCACAATCCACCTGAAACACCTTGTTGAAATCTGGGAGGGCTAGAACAGGGTGCTCTGTTACCTTCTTCTTCAATAATTCAAAACTCTTTGCCACTCTAGTGCTCCACTTGAATTCTTTTCTATCCCCTCTCATTGTTTCAGTCAGGGGTCCACAAATACTACTGAAGTTTCTAATGAACTTTCTATAAAAACTAGCCAAACCATGGAAAGATCTCACCTCGGTAGCAATTCTTGGGGTAGGCCATTCAGAATAGCCTTCACCTTCTCTGGGTCCATCTTGAGACCTTCTGTTGAGACAACAAACCCCAAGTACACTAACTCCCTCTTCACAAAACTACACTTCTTCAGATTAATCAATAATTTCTCTTCTCTTAACTTCTCAAAGGCTCTTCAAATATGCATCAAATGCTCATCCAACATCTTACTGAAAATAAAATATCATCTAAATACACAATAACAAAACTTCCCAAAAATTCTTTTAGTACCTCGTTCATGAGCCACATGAATGTGCTCGGTGCATTAGTTTACCCCAAAGGCATGACTAACCACTCGTACAAGCCCTCTTTGGTCTTAAAGGCAGTCTTCCATTCATCTCCCTCTCGAATCCAGATTGGTGATATCCACTCTTCATATCAATCTGTGAAGTACTGAGCTCCACTCAAATTTCCATTAGGTCATCCATCCTTGGTAGGGGAAATCGTACTTGATTGTTATCTTGTTTATGGCTCGAGAATATGTACACATCCTCCACTCCCCATCCTTCTTTGGTGCTAGTACTATAGGTACTGCACATGGACTCAAACTCTCCTTGTATCAAACCCTTTTCAACAACTCTTGAACTTGTCTGTTCAACTCCTCATTTTCTACTAGAGTCATTCTATGAGTTGCCTTATTTGGCAAACTGGCTCCAGGAATCAAGTCAATCTGATGACTGATCTTCCTTATTGGTGGTAAACCCTCAGGTACATTATCAAAACAATATCCTAAACTCATCCAACATCCCAGAAACTTCTTCTGGAACCTTCTCACTATCCTCCTTACTCACTCTAGGAATCAATGCATAACACACACACTCATGCTTCATACCTTCTAAAATTTTTTCTTCTACATAACAAATTCTAGCACTACTCATACCTTTTCTTGGTCTCCTTCCGGGGTTTCAACTTGTAGCCGAACCCGTCCAGCACAATCGAATAAGTGTTTGCATGGCCATCATGTATAGCTTGCCTATTGAACTGCCATGGCCTCCCCAACAACATGTGACATGCATCCATGGGGATGATATCACAGAGTACCTCATCATGGTAGCTCCGATCTTGAACTTTACTAGGCACTGCTCATTGACCAAAACTTTGTGGTCTTTCTGCAACAGGCAATCGATACAGATGTGGGTGCCTTTCCCTCTTCAGCTTCAACTTTGTGACCATCTCCTCTGACACCAGATTATCCATGCTCCCACCATCAATAATGACATCACAACATTTTTTTTCCTTCCACACTTGTACCTTGTGAAATAGATTCTTCTCGTTCCTAGTTCCTTTTCCTCGGAGTCCAGCGGTGCTCTCTAATCACTAGGGCTTCTCCTTGAAATCATCACGAGATGTTCAAATTGGGCCTCCTCGTTTGCATGTGCAACCCTTCCATGACCCCGGGCTTTTATGCGCCCTTCCTTGGTGTTTTAGGACGATTCATAGGCTTTCGATGCCTTCTTCACCACCTTTGGAAAAGTAATTTCCTTTGAAACCACCTCTTCCAGATCCTTGTCCATATCTCCCTCATCCTCTACCTCTTTGATCACCACTGTTTTGATCACGAGGGCGGTAGAAGTTGTCATTCCTTTGGCTTCGGCTAGTACCCACATCTTCACTTTTCTTTTCATCATCATTTCGACTTCCTAAAGGTCTTCCACTACCCCTTCCACTTTGACCTCCTCGTCCTTTTTGCTTTCCATAAAATATTTTTTTTAGCTTCTCTTCCACCTTCAGAGCAAACTGATACACATCCTCAATGGTGGTCATTCTAACTAGGCTTAACTCCTCTTAGATGCTTGGTCATAACCCATTAAGATATCGGGCTACCTTCTCCTTATTGGCCTCTGTGTGGCCCGTTCTAATGATTATCTTGTGAAAATCTTTGTATATTCTTTCACAGATCCTCTTCCTTGCTTCAACTCTTGCAATTTCTTCAATAGATCTAACTCATGGTCCACTGGTATGAATTGCTTCTTCAGTTTCTCTACCATGTGATCCCATCTGGTGATATTTCCTTTTTCTCTTTGATTTCTTTCCAACTTGACCTCTTTCCACCAAATACTGGCATGGCCCTTTAGCTTCATTTTTGCAAACTTAACTCGATCTGGGTCCTCTATTTCCTCATACTCAAAATATTCTTCTAGCTTCGTTGATCTAGTCAATCAACTCTTCGAGTTTAGACTTCGGAATAACTAGGGACGCTCTGGGTCTTTTCCCAATCTTTGAAATGGCCCTAATTAGCGCGCATTTGGTCTTGATCAATTGCTTCTTCTTCCTCTTCTATATTTGAACCTTCTTCCTCTCCTTCATCCTCACTATCCTCCCTCAGGTTTAACCCTCTTCTCAACTGCTCTTGTAACACATCAATCTGTCTTTGGAGGGCTACCAGTGCATCTCTTCCACCAGCATTTCTGCCACCTCAACCACCTCTGGCACCACCATGCCTACCAGGCATCACTCTTGGAGGCATCTTTCTTGACCTCGACCGACAACCACATTCTTCGTGCGAACTGCCTCACGATCGGCGATCTATCCACACGCTCAAGAAAACCCACTCTGATACCACTTGATGAGGGCGCAGCCCGAGACTTAGAAAATAACCCACAAACAAGAGAATAATTTTATTATTTAGAAAATGGAGCTTCTTACATGCAAAGGATCTCAATCCCCAAGTTATACAACACATGCAAGTTACAAAAAGCTACATAATCACCCTTTCGCAATATGCGAGCTTGTCTTCAAAAAGTTACCCAAAAATTAGAAACCTGCCCATAAATAGAGCTCCTCTTTAGTTTGGAGCCAAAAAAACATTCAAATTTTAGTTTAGGCAGTTTGGCATTGAAAAATTACAATTTGAAGTTCAAATTTCAACAGAACATTTGCAATTGTATCTTCTAGAAAGTGCGCCAACTTCCTGAGGCCATAACTTTTGATTCGGGACTCCGATTCGAGAACTGTTTGAACCATTGGAAAGGTCTCGAAGTCAATAATGCATTTGAAATACACTAATCCAATTTTTGAAAGTTTTGAGGCCGATCTGGGAACTCTAAGTGCCTCAAATCTAACTCAAAATATTTTCATGTGCAAATTTGGGAAACTAAAACTGCAATATCTTTCAACCCAGGAATAGAAAATAAAAACCATAAATTGGAAATTTCATTATGACAAAAAGTGCATCCAAAAATGTAAAAACATATAAAAACTGAGAAACTTGAAATTTAACTATTTTTGGGTGATGCAAGATTGCCCTTGCACCACTGGATGCTCCTGCATCAATTTCCCATACCAACATCTTGAATATGGTCATCAAGAATATCTACCACATTTTTTGTTTCCCATTCATGTAACAACACATTAGGAACAATTTATGCTTGTATCTCTTGAGAAGCAACAAGCTCATTGTTAGTAAAAACAATATTATTTGTGTTTGCGGCAATTGGGACAACATTAACAACACTTGGATTGTAAGGCTCTATATGATCCTTGGCCAATTTCTCAAATTTGATGGTAACCTTAGTTCCATATCTCGTTCTAAACAACATATGTGACCAATCTACAAAAACATAACCTCCTATCTTGGTTGTAAAGTCTCTTGAAACACACAAGGAAAAGAAAGGTGGTAGATCCACGACACATATATCTTGTGGAACTAAAAATTTTGGAAAAGCGTGAAGTGTAAGGCTCAAGCCTTTGATGACACCCAAAGTATTGACTGAGGTTCCATCTAACTAAATAACTCCCTTTTCTAAAGGTTGATACTTTAGTCCTAATTTGTCAGCAATCTTCTTTGGCATTACAAAGCTACTAGCTCCACTATCTACCATTCAATTATGGACTAACTCATCACCTATGATCACTGATACATAAAAAAAAGGTGGTTTGATATTCTTACCCTCTTCTTTACTAGGTTGTTTATCATCTTGAGGATCATTTGTTAAAATAGTTTTATCCTGACCTACTCGTGGCTCATCAAACAGTTTAAAATTTGATAAAGTTGACTATAACATGTCTTTTTGACCTGGAATAGCTAATGAGTCCCACATAGACATTGTTACATTCATCTTTTTCATATTATCAATGATATTATAAGGCACAGTTGGATTTACCTTTTGATGAACCTTCATACTAGCTTGATCAACTTGCAGTTGTGGCTATTCCTTGGTAGCAACTTGTTGATTCCTCTACAAAATGTATGGCACTTGTGATGTAGATGGTCCTGTAGCTACTTCTTTCCCTTTGTCAATTGTTTGCTCAAGTTCAAAGGCTCTTTTCTTTGCTCTTGTGTTTGTTGCAAGTAGAGAATCATCTACATTAACTCCACATAATTCTTCACCCTGCCAATTAAGTAGAGTAGCATCATTTGTAAGCTACTCCTGTTGTTGTTGAGCTCCATCATTAGGTATATTTTTCTATGAGCTTGAAGCATTCTACACCATTAATGCTTGATTTATAACTCCATTAGAGCATGTGGCCTAATTATGTGGTTGGTTGCATGGTTAGCACCACTTGTAATCAGTAGCAAGATTATTCTGAACAAGGACAAGGTCCCTCACTACACTAATAGGTGTTGTATTATATGCCTGAAAAGGCCTTGTGCTCACATTTTGTCTTGGACCTTTGGTAGTTACCTTAGTAGTGCAACCTATTACTTTAATACTATTGTTGTTGACCTTGAAAGGTTGATTTGCAGGTTTGTTATATGATTGTTATTTCTCTAAGTTCACCAATTTATTCCCAAAAGTTAGTAAAATATTCTCAATCTTTTGATGATTCTCTTTAATTTATTGTAACTCCTAAGATTGTATTGGAACTGCAACTTCTTGTTTACCAGTAGCTGGTAATGCTAGGACAGTAGGTAAAGGTGCAAAAGGTGGTATTTACAAAGGCATATTAGGTTGTATTTCTGGAAAGATAGGCATTGGTGGCCTAGGATCAATCTTACCTTCTTGAATTAAACAATTTTCTGCTCTAATTGTTGTCGCATATGCATCTGGTAAAGACACCCCTCCTATTGAATGTGTCATAACAACTATATCATTGTTAAGAGCCTTCAAATAATACAAGAATGCATATTCTAGAGGAGGTCTCATTGTAGCATGGATTCTATCCCAAGTCCTTTAGAACTAAAAATTGAAGTTTGTCATTTGCTCCTACGGAGCTCTTGTTATGGTATTCAACTGCTCTAACAGGGACAAATTATCTAATCTATCTTGAAACTGTTTGTCTAGTTTATCTCCTAATTCATCCCAAGTTGCAATGGTACCAACTCATCGACTTCTGAACCACTGCAAAGCCCTTCCTTTGAATGATGCAGTAAGTAGCCTTACAACTACATCATCTTGAGTTATGCGGTGAACACCACACAATGAAGCAACATCTCTTATATGTTCAATGGGTGTTTTCTAATCCTCCCCAATAAAAATTGGCAAGCTTTTAAGCGTAGCAATTAGAATATCATTATGTTGTGCAAGATTTAATGGAATACCTCCATTAAATGACATAGGGTTTATTTCTATTAGCCATTAGAGGTGACTGAGATAAATTTGTTTGAGTCTAAACAATAGAAATTGAAGCAGAAAAGCTAGAAAATACAAGAACATCACCTAAAAAAGTAGAAAATATGATATGTTTTGGGTTGCTAGAGGATGACCTTAATGTTCTGAAACTTGGTGACGTAGAATGAGTATCATTCTCTCTCTTTGATGGTCTTCCTCTTCTCCTTGATGGTGAGAAGAAGAAATTTTTCCTAACACCAGGTGGTGTTAACTGAACTCTCTTTGATGGAGGAGTTCTCCTTGTTGTCATGCCTTGTCTTTTGGGTGGTGTTAGCTGAAATACTCAAATTCTTTATAACTTCTTGTTTGTATTCTTCTCATGTGCTATAATAACACTGATTTTACTACTTTGTCACCTCATGGAGTCGCCAGATATGATGAAATAACCTCTAAAAGTCCTGAAAATGACTAGTTGCACATGAAATCAGTAAAAGCTTTAATGAACGTGTCCCATTGGGCGTGCCAAAATTGTTATCTCTAAAATTTGCTCCCTGTTGAATCTAATTTTCAACAATTTCAATGTAACATGGGAAGACCTCTAAAGTTGTGGGTTACTTATAGGAAAAGGTCAACCTCCGGACAAGGCTGGCTTCCTAT
The DNA here is from genome assembly GCA_007258455.2 of Sequoia sempervirens. Lineage (NCBI taxonomy): Eukaryota > Viridiplantae > Streptophyta > Pinopsida > Cupressales > Cupressaceae > Sequoia > Sequoia sempervirens. The sequence goes on from VDFB02000013.1 coordinate 103,323,874, forward strand.
TGGTATTACCTAAAGTACTAATTGATGAGGAAAATAGAAGAAGAATATGCATAGACTAAAAAAAACTATTCCTATGGTGGTATACCAAAATTTCCTAGAGCCTGGATACTCATATTATATGCACAATTCCAACAATGACTAAAACTTGACTACACAACTCACTTTTCATATATCATTACATCAGTAATTTATAAATAGGTTTGAATGCTAAAACTCTTAGAGGGAAATATAAATCTCACAACTAAAAGAAATTGCACTTATAACAATTTTCTCCTCCTCGAAGAGATATTGGTTGCAATGGGCGGGACTATGGAGCACAGGAGGGAAAAGCAGGATTTTGAATCTCTGAACAATGGAGTAGGTTGTGGAGCGGGATCTAAGGAATCATAGGCAGAATCACTGCATGTTCTAAGTGAGGAGAAAGGTAAGGATGAATCTGATGAAAAGGACACCAGAAAAAAAATTCAGGTGGACCCGGGAGGAAAGACAAACCTGAGGGGGTCCCTTGAAGTACAACAAGGAAAAATTTCCAATGAACTGCTAGGGATCGTTGATAGGGAAGGAGCAAACCCCAAACCTTGGTCTTCGCTATTTAGTGTTAAGCCAAATGGTAAATTGATTTTTCCTTGAGTGAGTAATTTTTCTTAACCTAGTGAAAGGTAAGTTTGCCATCTTTGTGCCTGATCTGATTATTGATCATAATATTTCTTTGATAGAAAAAGTCTTGGTTGGAAAGTTCATGGGACCTAGACCAAATTTTGAGGTGGTTAGGGAGTTTTTCAAAAATAAGTGGAGAACCAATGGGAAGGTTACGGTGGCTGCTCTTCCTAGAGGTTTCTTTGCCTTTGAGTTCACCTGCAAGGAGGATACTTTGGCTATGAGGAGAGATGGACCTTGGGTCATAGGAAAATATTCCCTAGCCCTCAAGAATTGGACCTCTCATCTGGATCTCTTTGACTCTATTTTTTAGAATGTTCCAGTTTGGGCTAGATTCTCAGGTCTCCCTCTAGAATACTGGAATGAGGACATTTTAAATGGCATTGCTAGTTCTTTTGGAGAGCTCCTATCTATTGACCCTATGATAGTAGCTAGAAAGTGGTTGGTGTTTGCTCGAATCTATGTGGGAGTTTCACAGAATGATGACCTTCCTTCTCCAATAGATACTCAATCAAAGTTGGGAACCTAGATGCAAACTATAGAGTTTGAGTCCATTCCCTTTTCTTGCTTTAAATGTAGGAAAACGGGGCATTGGGCTAAGAAATGTCCATTAAATGCCAGTAAAGAAAAAGAAAACCACCAATCTAACCCTAAGACTATCTGGAGAAAGAAATATGATGGGGAAGGAAAAGCAAGCAATACCAATACCCTTAATGAGGAGTCTGGAAGGAAACATGAAACTCAGAGGAATACATCTAACTTTAATGATGAAACAAAACCCAAGGATCCTAATGTGCAGAAGAATCACCAAACAAGGGTAGAAGATATTGTTAGTCCTAAGGAAGATGATGAAAAAACATTGGAGAGTGAGAGGGAAGGTAAAAGGGATGAGGACTTTGTTTCCTCCACTCTTAAGATCTTATCAAAAGGAAAAGAAAATGGGTATCCTAGATTGGAGGATATTCCTATCAAGGGTTTGTCTCTGGATATTGGCATTCCTATCTTGAATACTACTTCTGTAGAATTTTCCCCTTCGAGTGACCCTCTTAAACTATGGATACCCTCCCTTGGGAGAAAAGAAGAATGTATGATAAGGAATGGGAATCTGGCAAAGAGATGGAGAGCCAAGAATATACTGATTGGGAAGAAGTCCTCTCTCATTCAAAGAAAAAGAAGGAGAAAAGAAAACATTGGAATACTTTGCGTGGAGTTGTTACCAAGACAAGATCAAAGGTGGATTGTGGAGCTACTAATTTTAGCTAAGATAGAAGATCGGGTAAATGGCAGAGAGAGCATGAAAGCTTTTAGGACATAGCAGATGGTGTTCAAAAGACCATTCTGAAGATTCTCCAATCCCCTGGTAAGATATGAAGATTATGTCTAAGTGGAATATAAGAGGGCTCAATAGCCTTCATAAGAAGGATGTTTTGCACAATTTTGTTAGGGATCATAAACCTAATATATTCTCCTCATCCAAGAAACTAAAATGTCCAAAGAAAAGGTGAAGAAGATCAAAATGTTTCAGAACTGTGGGATCCAATGAAATAGTTTAGATGGTGCATCAAGAGGAATTGCAACCTTTTGGAACCAGAACCTCATTAAAAGGGAACTTTGTTGGAGAGAAATAATCATGTGGCTACTAAATTTACACATATTAGAGACAAATTTAGTTGTATTCAATCGAATATCTATGCTCCCAATGGGAAAGGAGCTAGAAAATCTTTGTGGAATGAGCTCTCTGCTTTCCGCAAGATTTTTGATAATGACCACTGGGTGGTAATGGGTGATTTTAATACTCCCCTTTTGAATGAGAAATTTGGATGCTCTCAGGTGAATCAGGAGAGTAAATCTAATCTTTTTTACTTCATCAACAATAAGGAGTTGATTGACATGGACTTGCAAGGGGCCTAGTATACATGGTCAAATAGAAGAATTGGTAAGGAACTTATTCAGGTAAGGTTAGATAGAACTCTAATTTCTCATCAATGGCTTATAAGCTATTTTTTCTCTCTTAAAGCTCTCTCTAGAGTAGGGTCGAATCACTTTCCCATAAGTTTTTTTTTAGATCCTATAAAGGTGAAGAAAAATTCTCCCTTTAGATTTGAAAGAATGTGGCTGTCCCACCCCCTTATTTTTGATGAAATCAGGAAATGGTGGAATATTGATGTTTCGGGTACTACTATGTTCAGAATTGCTAAAAAACTGAGAGAAGTCAAACACAATTTAAGAAGCTAGAAAAAAGAATCCTTTGGAAACATTTTTGGTATTAAATCTAAACTTCAAATGGAGCTTGCAGAGATCCAAGACAAAATTCAGAAGGAAGGATACAATGAAAATAATAAGGTTAAAGAAAATGAGTTGCTAGTGAAATTGGATGACATAATATCTAAAGAGGAGGAGTTCTGGAGGTAGAGATCGAGGGTGTTGTGGCTTTCAGCTGGAGATAGAAATACTAGGTACTTCCATTTATCTACTTCTAAACACAGGGCTTCCAATAAAATCTCTTTCATAGAAGTTAATGGTACAAGATTTGCAGAAGAGGAAGACATCAAAAAGCATGTTGTCCTCTTCTATAACAACCTTCTTTCGGTGAATGGGGAAATAAATCAAAATGACCAATATTTTTTATTAGAGGTTATCCCTAAGGTTGTTGAGAGGGAAGATAATGAAAATCTTGTAGCCATCCCCTCTAAGGAGGAAATCATGAAAGCTATCTTTTCTTTTGAAGGAAATAAGGCCCCTGGCCCAGATGGACTTCCTATGTTTATTTTTCAATGGTTTTGGGATATTATTGAAAATGATGTTGTGAATGCTGTTAAGGAATTATTTGGATCCAAAAGACTACTTAAGGAACTAAATGCTAATTTTTTGGTCCTTATTCCTAAGAAACCAAGGGCTATGGAGTTTGAGGTGTTCAGACCCATTAGTCTTTGCAACTCTTTCTATAAAATCATATCTAAGGTTTTGACTTCAAGGATCCTTTCTATCCTTCCTTCGTTGATTTCCCCTCAATAGAATGGTTTTGTATCTAGAAGGGAAATCTTAGATTCTATAGTCGCAGTCCATGAGAATATCCATTCACTTGTGGAATCTAAAACTAAAGGGTTTCTTCTTAAGCTAGACATATCCAAAGATTATGACTGTGTTGATTGAGAGTTTTTATTTAAAATTCTAAGGGTGTTTGGTTTTAGTAGCAGAGTCATTCAGTTGGTGAATCAATTGATTAGTATGGTTTCCACATCTATTATTGTGAATGGATCTCCTTCCAGGTTGTTTCAAAATTCAAGAGGTTTAAGATAGGGTGATCCTATCTCACCTATTCTATTCACAATCATGGTTGAAAGCCTGGGAAGGAATCTTAAAAGATTGATTGAACAAAGGTCTCTTGCTAGTCTTAGTCCTTCCACTAATATGATTTGTTCTCACCAATAGTTTGTTGATGAAATTTTTTTGATGGGAAGATCTATGGTCAATGAGGCTAAGACTTTGAAAACAACTTTGGATGTGTATGAGAAGGTGATTGGGTAGATGGTCAACGGACAGAAGTGTTCCCTTTTTTTCTTCAATACCCCTAAGCATAGATAGGTCAAGATTGCAAGAATCCTTGGTTGTAGAGTGGAATCCTTACCTTCTTATCTTGGACTTATGTTATGCCTCAAACCTCTTGATTCCTTTTGGTGTTCATTGGTTGACAGGTTCAAAAAGAAGTTGGTAGGATGGAAAGGAGCTCTTTTGAGCCAAGCTAGAAAAATTCAACTTCTTAAAGCCTCTCTTCAAAACCTCCTGGTTTATTCTTTAAGCCTTTTCAAAATTCTTGCTAAATATGTTGAGGCCATTGAAAAGATCCAAAAAATATTCCTTTGGTCTAGAGTGGAGGAAAGAAAGAGAATTTTCTGCTTATAGGGTGGGATTTGGTTTGCAGACCGAAAACCTTTGGGGGTTTAGATCTTACAAAAATCAGAATTATGAATAAGACTCTTCTAGCCAAAAAAATATGGAGATCCTTCTCATCTGGTGGAGAATGGAAATATATTTTAAGAAATAAATATATGGCCAACCGTATGTCCCTCAAAGCATTGTTGGACTCTCCTATCCTACCTCGTGGCTCAACTTGCTAGAATGATATGATTGTTGGTACAATTTTTTTGGAATGAAGGATAGGATGACACATTAGAAGTGGCAATCAAGCCATATTTTGTGAGGATAGATGGATTTTTAAGGAACCCCTCATCAAAATTTAAAGATTCAATAGATGGGATGAGTTATGTAAAGCTGCCTTCAGGGAGCTTATCAAATATTATTGGTATGAAGGAGACTGGGTGAACTTATGTGTGATTGGTCAGGAGTTGGCTCAACTTCAATCTTCCTTAAAGGCTATCAGTTTGGGATAGACTCAACAAGATGGTATTCTTGTTTGGATGGACAACCCTTCAGGTAACTACTATGTCTCTTCGGTTGTCTCTTTGTTGTCCCTTTCTCAAGCTCCCCCTCCCTTCTAGTCAGAAGTGTGGATAAAACACTTGACTCCTAAAGTCAATGTATTCTTCGAGATTATGCTTTAGAATAAGGTGCTTACAGTGGACAATCTTTGTAAATGGGGATTTCAAATCCCCAATAGATGTTACCTCTACAAGTATGAGGTGGAGTCAGTTAACCACTTGTTTCTCCACTGCCCATTTGTTTCCATAATCTAGAGAAAATTATTAGCCGTCTGGAATATCTCTTGGGTGTTTCCCCAATCTATTGAATATTTGTTTTTGCAATGGAAATCTCCTACTCAAAATCCCTTCATTCGAAGGTTATGGGATTTTATATTCCCTTTTGTTGTTTAGGGAGTGTGGAAATAATGTAATAACAGACTTTTTAGGGATAAGGAGATGTTGGAGAATAATGTCTTTGCAAAAAAATTTAGTCTTATAAAGGAAAACTTCAATGTGATTCCCCAAAAAGGTCTTAACCTTGAAGTAGTGGTGTGTAATCCATATGATCTAATGATAGCAAAGGATTGGAATATTAAAGTGGATGTTTCTTTTGCATCCAAGCTAGCCAATAAAAGTAGGGAGGGTGTGTGTTGGACCTTTCCTTCAAATGGCTGGTCTAAGACCAACTTTGATGGCGCCGCGAAGGGCAATCTAAGTATGGTCAGAAGTGGAGGTGTGTTAAGGGACTTAAATGGTAATTTTATGGAAGTTGTGGCCATCTCCATAGGTCATCAAACCAACCATGTGGTGGAGGCTATAGGATCTTTTCAATTTTTAAAGTTAGCTCATAATTTGAATATAAAAAATTGATGGCTTGAAGGGGATTCTAAGAATATCATTGATTGTCTCTTAGGAAGGACCCCCCCCTCTTGGTCAATAAAGAAATGGATTGAAGAAGAAAATTATATTCTAGAAAATTTTGATAAAGTAAAAGTCTCACATGTCTACAGGGAAGCTAACAGTGTGGCGGATTATTTTGTGAATGAAGGGGTAAGGAAGCAAGGATTGAACATGTGGTAGAATTGTAGGGACTTGAGAGCTGAAGTCAGGGCCTTACTAGATTATGATGTTATGCATGGGAAAGAGGAAAATACATTTAATGATTAAAGGGAAAGGGGATAAGTACATTGAAATCAAGAAATTTGATGGGGTCGCGTCATATTACTTAGTTGGGAAGAAAAAGTGACACGCTTTGTGGGTACATTGGAATGGCTATGTAAATTTGCAAAAGGTGCTCAGCGCTGGTAAAGACTATAGTAAGGTGCAAACAAAAATGGGTGGGGACAGGAAAAGAGTTGAGATAAAAAGTTATGAGGTGCACACGAGGAATGATAAGGTCTGGAAGTAGATTGTAAGAGGTGGGTTGGTTCCATTTTTGGAAAAACTTCATGGGCCTGATACTTGGCCACAGACTATTTTGAGAAGAACTGGAAAAATGGTGAAATAATCCTCATTGGGAGAAAGGTGAAATTGGATGATAAAATTATAGGGGAGATGACTAGAATGTCCACTAAGGGTGTGAAGTTTTATCGTGATAGAAGGTTTTATGATGAGGCAGTAATCAAATTCCCTAAGAAGGATAAGGAGAAATTGAAATTGGTTAAAATTACCAATAGCTATTTCAAAATTGACACCATCAAGGCATTGTGGAGAAAGATGCTTTAAGTTATTATGGAGTATATCACCCTGGACGGGGGATGCACTAGAGTTTATGGTCATCATTTTTCCATTCTTAACCACTTTCACCATAAGGGACGGATTTCTTTGCCACTATATGTTTTGTTCGTTGAGTAATAGCCTTGAGGACCATAAGAAAAATCCCAGGAGATACCCTATTCTTCATCCTAGTCTTATTAGGTTAATATATGAACACTATCAAAGCATGTTAGCTTTATTCAAACCTATTGCCTCCACGGTGTCTAAAAACTATGACATGGATAGTGGGGATTCAGAGAATCAGCCTTACTAGGAGAGAATTGTTGAATCCCACCTATACTTTGAGATGTCTCGTAAGAAAACCCAACCTAGAAAACCCCAACTTGCTCAAGTTAACCCTGAGACCTACCCCAACTACCCTGTCCCCTTAAATAATCCTGCTCTCAAGGGCTCCCCTACCAACAAGTTGGTTTCCACCTCTGCAGACTCTTTGGAGGACAAAGCTGAGAACCCTGAAGTTAGCAAAAACTCTGTGCCCTCCCCTCCTACCTCTTTTAGAGCTTATGGTACTAGATTTCCTAGCTCCCCCAACCCGGATGATGTTAACCTCATCTTAGACCAGGTTCAGTCTAGCGATATTCTTTCTTCTACAAGAAATGGCATTGGTGACATTTTCATGGTTTTGAAATGGGCCTATCAAGAAATTAATGATCTTAATCAAAGAAATAGGGCTTTGTATAGCAAGTCAGAGGAACTGGAACTAAAGTTGGCCGCTCTCAGCAATGAAGAAGGAAAATAGAAAAAGAACAATACTAGAATGGGAGAAGGTGACACTAAGGATAAGTACAAGACTTTAGAAGCTGAAATAGTCAAAATAAAAAATAACATGAAAATTGTTGTGGAACAAAACCATAAAATGGCTAGGCACAATGCCATCATCATCAATGCAATGTCTGAAAAGCTGGAAAGACGCAACAGGGCTCGCTGGTCATTGACCTGGAAGAGGACAAGGATAAAAGTAAGAATGAGGACCAAGGTATTTCGAAAAGGACCTGTGCCAACCTTAAAAGGAAAGCACCTCCTACTACCCAGATGGTTCAGATTTTAAAGAGGAGGGTTTAGGATATGAATGATTTGGAAGCTGAAACTATGAATTTATTAAAGGCCCAAATTTAGTTGTTGCTTACGTTTTTTCTAGTTTTATGGTTTTGTGGCCTTCACTGTCCTTTTTGGTGGTTGTGGACTTGTCTTGTTGTTTTTACAACCTTTCTAATTTTGTTTTCTTTAACGATCTATTTTTTGTTTGTAAACTTTGTGGTTTTGGGTCCCTGTAAAACCTATTTTTTCCTCTTTCAAAAATGATTGCACTTATAACACTAATTATAACCTACAATAACATATATCTTAGAAAAAGGTGTTGGATTTGAGACAAAATTACAAGGAAAGGAATAATATTTCACAAGTAATTCAATCAATCAATAAGGCACAAATTCAAAAAATGTGTGAGAAGATAAAATACTCCATATTATTGATGTCCAAGGCCTTCATTGATATACATGCTCAAAATTTTGAGTTACAAAACATGCTCAAACTATCCAAGGACTGCAAAAGTCTCTTTCTCTAGAAATTGCATCAGAAGAACTAATTAAAAAATGAGTTCAAAAATGACTAAGTAGCAAAGTTTCAAATAGTTGCACTAAACAAGGAGCTAGAAGCTTCTGAGGTCGGATGGATTTAAAAAGCCAAAAATATAGCACCTATATTCTCTGAAGAAGAGCCCATAATGGATGAAAAGTTGTGCAAGACTTAAAGTCAAACCATAAACATCTCTAAAAATTCTCTAAATGGAAATAGATAGTCTATATTCTCTCAAAAAAGTGATAAGTCATCCCTAAATTTCCTCCTCATGTTGGAAAACAAATTCCACCTCCCCTATATTTCCTCCAAGATCATAACTCAAAACATATCCTTGTGATTTCTTCATGACTTAGTCATATAGCACATGTTTCTTTGCATTCACAAGATAATGATTTAAGCTAAATGATTTATAAAACATCACTTAGATTTAACCATTTTACAATATAATGCAAAAATAAAACTCTCTACTCCATCCGTTGATATAGATATCCCTAAGTAGTAGGGATTACTAAGTCAAAAATGACTTGGACATCTAAGTTATAAAAGCATACTTGTAAATCCAAAATATAAGAGGTAAAGGCATAAAAAATAATAAGACATGAATTTTTGTTCACAACCTTAGTAATTGACAATGAATTTTTAAAAAAGAAGGAAAAATAGCTATCTTCAATCGGCCTTGACATTAGGGTTTGAAACCCTAAAAGCAAAAGAAAGAAACTTTTGTCTTAATTTTGAAAGAAGCTTTAAGAAGAGGCCTAGCCACCACCTCCATGAGAGTTCCTTAGAAGCTTTCTTGGATTCTGCTGCATTGACCTACATTTTCCATTAATTTTCTTCACAGGATCAAGCTAGTAAGTCATTTCAACTGAAAGTCCCTTAGTTAGTTTGATTTTAACTAAAAAAATGGCCTTCCAAGGCTATGATATGTTGTATGTTTTTAGGCATTCTTACCCATTCTAATTCTTCTCTTTTATTTTTTGTGATTTCCTGATTGTTGAGGGTCACACCGCCATGATTGAGGTTTATGGAACTTTTATGTAACTTTCAAGACAAACTTCACAACCTCAAAGGCGATTTGCTTGCATTTCTTAAAGCCTTCTTGCATAAAGAATGTGTGGGTAAGTTTTTCTTCTATAAGAAACGTTGGCATCTTTCCATTCTTTTATACAAAACCTAAAGACAACAAAAATAAGATTCTTTTTTTTTCTATTTTTCAACTGTGTTTTACAATATATATAAAACCATCATGTATCCTTAAAGGCTCGACCTGTGTATATAACTCGGTTGTCATGAGTTACATGTAGTTTCACAAAAAAAATATAAAGGTTTGAAAACCCTATGCTACCATGTGTGTTTTTTTTCTCTTCTTGAAAGAAAAATAAAGTTTAGAATGACTTATTCTACAAAAAACCCATGAGGGTTTCATGCACTACATTTTTTTGAAGGCTTTTCAATTTGTTCCACATTTACTTAACCACGTGCCTTCTTCTATTTATTTCAGTTTTGTATTTGGCATGAACACTATGAGGAACCCACAACTTGGCCTTTGTTCTGTCTGAAGAATTTGAGCTTCATTCACAAATAAATAATGAGGTTTTTGATCAAATGTATAGCTCAATCTCCACATTTTTGTATTTAACATGGCAACAATAGTAAATTTTGATATTGTTGTTCCCTCATTGTTTTTAACATACTCTGTTCTGTTGAGAACTATTATGAATATCACTGCTTACTATACATTGTTCCTGATGAAGTAAGTTTGATCATGTTTGTCAATAGTGTAAACTTATTATGAGAATATGGTTGTTTTCCATTATAGTATAACTCTATTTATGATACAACAACTTGTATTTTTGATAATGTCTTCATGGCACTAAAATTGTAAGAAGCTTTGCACTTGATACTGAATGTGATTTCATTAATGCATATGAGGATTCCATAATATAATCTGTAGCTTCTTTTTTGGAGAAATACTTCTGAACTCAAAATGTACATGCTTGTTCACTATGATTGCATAATCAGCTTATAAAGATTGTATTTCTCTCTTAAATAAGCTTGAATGAACTGATTATCTTATAACTTAGCATGTCAAGCTCAACCCTTGTGGGAGCCACATTTTAACCCACATGCTGAATTAAGACATGAATACACCTGTAGCTGTACATGAAGCAAAAAGTGAGAAAAAATGAATATTTTAGGTGTGTTTGATGATCTGATGGTTTTTTGGAACACGTAAAATGTACATGTAGCTTTTTAAATACACATTATGATTGGTTTGTACATGCATAGGGTGAATGTGTATGTAATATTTTTAATCAGTCATTGCTTAGAGTATACTTTAATACCATTGCTTACTTCTTTTTCATGAACAAGAACTAGAAGCAAGAGATGAAGCTAGAAGGGAGAAATGAGGTTCGAGACAATAGCAGGATGAAATGACACTAGTCAAGACTATTCATTCACAGGAAATGGTTGTTACTTTCCTTCTATGCACATTCATTTTTTTTCTTACTTAATCATGTATGAATTTTTCATAATTTGTATTGAATAAGAAAAGGTTAGTCTCATGGCTTGTACGATACAATGTACACTTTTACATTCAATAGTGATTATTCTTTTCTGAAAAGATCAAAATCTTTCTTATGTTATATGCATGTGTATAAATGCAATGATTTGTAGTTGTAATCTTTCTTGGATTTTTTCATTTATACATTTAAATGTAATGTAGGAAAGATAATAAAAATAATACTTCATTTTTTCAATCTAAAATAAACAAACTCAGTCTGATTTGACCTATAAGTGAAAATTGAGTAACATCTTTCATGAAGCATGTGTATTAGAAACATTTTTTTTGAGTTAGTCGAGTGTCTGTGAGCAAAATTTGAAATTTGTGTTGTGTCCTTAGTTGTATTTTTGGTAGATAATTTTTAGGAATCACATTTGGTATCAAAGCCTAGGTTGTAACACTAGGTACTCTGGGAAAGATATGGGTCTTAATTGTTGTCTATATTAACAATAGGTGGATCACCCTATAATAGTTAACTTTTGAAATATCTTAAACTTAATAAATTTATGGGTCTATCTTTTGTGAAACATTGAAATCTATTTGCAATTCATCATCCACACAAAAAATTAAGAACATATTTGATAACCAAAAAATTTCACCATTTTAAGTATTTAACTAATGATAATTGACTAGGAGCTTCAACTTGATAAGAATAAAGTCAAATATGAAAATAGGGTATGTGCAGGATCATGGTGCGCCAACAAGTGGCAATATTTGTAGGGTACGTGGCTGACGACTTTTTTTTCACCCAAAATTAATGAAACGAAAAGGGTTTTTAGACGAGATTCTCAGCTTTCCAAAAATATAAATTATGATTTAATTTGAATTTAATAAATAATTATTATTCATTTTCTATTAGAATTACGACTAAAGTCATTCGATAGGGTAGATTGAAAAATATCTATAACTTTCAAATGGTATCATATTTTGAATCCAAAACATGTCACATTATATTCACATACTATAGGATTAAAAAATAAAAAATTTCATGAAGTTTTGACCAAGTTAAGATGGTCAGACAGAGTTTTATATTTTCTAAAGTTGTAATAAAAATTCATAATTAATTATTTACTTGGAAAAATTACAAAAAAATATGCATCACATCCGACATGAGTCCTCTACTTATATATAAAATATTATAAAAAAATATTATCATTTTATTATGGTTAGGGTGGTTAGATGACCTACTTCTTATTTTTCCCTGAATTTTAAGTACTACGCATTGAAATTTCAATTTTTCACCAAATAGATTTTTATATTTAAATAAACCTAGTATTTTAGAAACTACATTCAATTTTCTACAAATTCTATTCTTTATTTTTTGAAATAATATAGATAACTTATTCAAATATTTATGTCAAGTTGCCTAACACTGATTTTTTGAATTTTTGCCACTTAGGGCTGTTTTGCATGATGATCCTGCACATACCCACTACATAGGGGTATGTGAAGGATCATCATGGAAAAAACAGGATCATCATGCAAAAAACGGGCCCTTAAGTGGCAAAAAATTTAGAAAAATCAGAGTTAGGCAACTTGACGTTTGAATAAGTTATCTATATTATTTCAAAAATATGTAAGACTAGAATCTATAGAAAATTGAATGTAGTTTCTAAATACTAGGTTTTTAAAAAATCTATTTGGTGAAAATTTTAAATTTCAATGCAATAGTACTAAATTTTAAGGAAAATAAGAACTAGGTGTTTGTCGACCACCCTAACCACAATAAAATGATAATATTTTTTTATAAGATTTTAGATATAAGTAGAAGACTCATTCTAGATGTGATGCATATTTTTTTTAATTTTTTTCCAGGTAAATAATTAATTATAATTTTTTTATTACAACTTTTAAAAAATATAAAAAACTTGTATGTATGACCACCTTAACTTTGTAAGAACTTCATGAAATTCAATTTTTCTTTTTTTAATCCTATAGTAGGTGAAGAATAGAGTGTAACAAATATTTTGGATTCAAAAAATGTGATACCATTTGAAAGCTATAGATGTTTTTCAATCAGCCTATCAATCAGGACTTTAGGCGTAATTGAAATAGAAAATGAATAATAATTATATATTAAATTCAAAGTAAAGCATATTTTATATTGGTGGAAAGCTAAGAATCTCCTTTAAAAACCCTTTTTGTTTCATCAATTTTGGATGAAAAAAAGTCGTCAGCCACATACCCATCATATCACCACTTTTTGGCCCATCATTATCCTACACATACCCCTTAGAAAAATATAGCTAGGGTATCATTATCGAGAATCAATTAATGTGTTGTGTAAATAATCCTCATGGTAGTAATTAAACATAAGACCTTGTCTAAACATGAATTGATTAGGTAGAGCATATTATTCCTACTTTCCTTGCAAATTGTGATAAACTAAAGAAATTGTTAGAGCATAAAATGATAGATACTAGCTAGGAATTAATAACCTATGCAAGTAAGTTTTATCCATATAGGATTTGGATATCATTAGATTTGGTTAATCAATTATTTATCTCAAGCTAAGTATTGAACTAGCTGTTATTTATGGGGAATTAAATAAGGAGAAAGTTAAAATTTCTAGGAATTTTTGCGATGTGTGTTTGTGTAACTATTAAAGCTTAGAATGAACTATGATTATAAAAATTTTAATGGTGATGGTAACATGCAATTAAATAATTTACCTCTAGTTTTTAGAAAAAACAAGATTTGTGAATATTTGTAAATATTAATGAGTTATGAGAGTTACTAGTTCATAAAATAATATGTGCCTTATACATTGAGTATACTTTCGTAGCTTAGATTGTATTGTTCATGAAACACTAATGAGGATAATGTATATTTTAATGCATTTAATTTAAGATCCTAAGAGTATTAGTCTCATTAAATGAACAAATTGTTTTTGGCAAAATTAATCAACCCCAGGATGATCCTTGACCTGTTTGAGAGACATAGTCATATCTTGTGAAGTAATTAATGAATTTGAATGTTTGTACACCTAGTTGTTATGTTGGAAATTTAACTTGAGAAATGGGTTTGTGAATAGTGTATACAATTTTTATGATGCATACTCATATGTTAATCTTGTGCTAATATGAACCTTAGGTTTTGTAGATTATGGTGACCTCCTTGTTTAGTTTTGAATATATGTTGTGTGTTATGTGCTAAGTGTCATGTGTTGGGTTAAGATGTGGTGAATGTTATAGAAAGTATATGTGTTTTGAAATGTGGAAAGACTAGTAAATTTTGTGTGTGCCTCAAGTGTGTGATACATAGTATCCAACTTGGGATAAGGGTGATGTGGATTCCAAGTACAATCTAATTATGTGTACCCTTCATGACATTCATATGTGTTTAGATGCCAAAATGTTAAAATTGGAGTGGTTGTATGTTTATTGATATGAAATTCTAGTAATGTGTTGTTTTATGTTGGTGTATATCCCTTAGTGTTGATACTTTCCTTTGGAAGAGGGTCTGCTAATATAACTAAGGGCTGAGAGACACAGGTCCATCTATTGTGAAATTATGAGTTCTAGATGTTATCCCTAATCTAGATAAAGGACTTGTGTCAAAACATTGTAATTTTCCATGGATGTTGACCATTATTTACTCCCCCACATATGAGAACCACACTTGTTGGTCCATACTGCAAACCAAAACCTTGAGATTGGTACCCTAGAAGGTTGAGGGTGGACCTAAGTGCACCCTTATTCTAGAACAAATCTATCATTGATTATTCAATTATTATATATGATTGTCTCAGTTTGTGTGGAAGATGTGGCATGGCGATTATTATACGATTGTCTTAGCTTTTGTGGGACATGTGTCATGGTGATTATTATATTATTGTTTCTGGTTGTGTGAGACTTATTACTATTATATTATGATTTATTCATGAGCTCTATGTGGTTTGAGACCTCCTTATCCCCTCCTCTCTCTTAGGTGACTAGATTGAAGTCACAAAGTGATTGTGTTGTGGAAATTTATGTGATTTTGGATTCATAATTGTGATTGTTAATATGATTTTATTTGATTAATGAAGCTAGAAATTTTGAAATGCTTTAAGTTATTGATTAAATGCATTATGAAATTATCCTTTTTTCCTCAAATTTAGTTTTTGAGACTTCTTTCAAATTTTGAATTGTTGATTGGTGGCCACCATTGATAATTTTATCTCTTCTTTGTAAATTTTAAATTGTTGTTTTATTGGAAATTTAAAAATTCTTATTTTGATGCCTTATCAAATATTTGTTGTTATTGACATGTGTGTAGTAATGTGGAATATGTTAAGTTAGCATACTCATGAGGGGTCACTAACAAGTTGTAAGGGGGGAGTAGATGGCCTAGGGATTTATTATGAAGTGGTAAATAAGACCATTATGAGATGGTTACAATCCATTTCCCATTGATCTATCAGATATTTCTATGCAGATATTCCTTGAGGAGGACCTGATGGTAATTATTTATATGATATGGATTCTCATAAGAGAATTTTTGGCATTAGGAATCCTCAACCCTTGTGTGAGCCTTGTTTTGTGATTCAAGTAAGTCCTTTTGTGGTAATTTTTCTATTGGTTGTCATTTTGGTTGTACAAATGAGAAAACAAGAGTAAGAGAATAAAAATTAAAGAGAAAAAATAAATTACTACTTAAAAAATATTAGTATGATATGTTGTCAGAATGGGACATATGACTTCTTGTTAAGGATAAATTCTGATTGAGGAAATTCTGATATCAACCAGTGTTGTTTGATTAATTAGATATTTTACAATAACAACATAATGATTGTGAAATTAAATCTATCTTGATTTTTTTATTCATGTATTTGTAAGTATATTTGGATCTCAATGACCTCATACTATGTGTGGTGTGCATGAAAATCTATGTGTGATCACATGTTATTTTTATTAGTAGGGAAACACTTTTGGTGGATACTTATATAGTTGTATCATACTAGTTGGACATGTTTTGATACTATATACTACTTTCTAAGGAATGATTTGGACTCTACCATCATATAGATTAACTCTAGCGTGGGTGCTCTATCTCTTTACCAACTTCCAAGAGGAATTTTAGTCATAGGGGGGAGGATGTGAGGCCCCACCTATAGATGGGAATTATAACATCACTTTTATATTTAGATGTTAAATTTTTTTTATTGAAAATATTGAATTAACATATTTTATTAGTTTTAGATATGTTCTTTAGCTATGAAAGTGTTAATCATAAATATGTGAGACTTTTCTAGCTCATCTATAATTTTGTGAAAAGAAATATGGCAACAACAAAGATATTATTTTTGAGAGCATAGAAATTTAAAGAAGGAAAATGTTCCCTTTTATAGGTGTGTGCATCTAATGCTATAGCCATAATAGTAGCATGAGAAACTTAATATTTTGGCATCGGTTTTGATACATGTATCAAGGGCCTCGATATGAGAAAATTGAAAAGGTACTCTTTCAATATTAGATGTGGAGTCTAAGTTGAAAATATGAAAAAAATATTATCATTATTTACTTGTGGTGTAGTGATAAAATCATAATTATTGGAAGTAAAAAAATGTATGATATCATGCCAATATCATTGCTGATATAAAATAAAAAGCTGTGTAGGTGGACATAATGGAACTCTAGTAGTATAGTTGGTCACATAGTTTGGTAGTTGTGGAAGAAAACATTTCATAAGTGATCAAGGTCTAATATTTTTTAATAGACATATTTACTTTAATGAATATTGATCTTAGTAGTCTAGTATGTGGAATCAATGGATTAAAGAAAAATAAATCAATTGAAAAATTGGATGGTTAGTGGTAATTAGGGATTGCACACTATAGACATTGGGAAAAGAGGAAATACATTTTAATAAGACCCCCACTTTGCATAGGATTAATGCTAAACCTAATTTGTTATATATTTTTGTAAATAAATGGTAAGTTATACTGCGAGCAATAAATAATATGATTGGGTGACCATATTCTTGTATTTCACCTTGATAATTATTTTAATGTCACTATCATGAAGGTGTTAGGGACTCGTAAATTATGAATTGAAATTGTAAATGGAATTGTTGTATAGCTAAATCTTAGTTTAGCTATTGGTAATGTGTAGGAAAGTAGAATACTAGTATGAGGAGGTAAGACCATTGAGTAGATCGAATGACATCTTGTGGCTATGAATTTCACCCCTTTCGAGGCTTGGAAAGATATAAAGTTAATATGTTTGTAGAGTAAGGTGGTGAGGGTTGATGTAAAAAGGGGTAATTTATATTTTGTCTTGAGATGGTATTTATTTGTGTGTCATGTGAGATGTAAGTTAGGGATTAAGGTTTATAAACCATTATCAAGGGTAAAATTTGGATAGGTCCTTCAGAGGGTCTTTAAAGAGGGATTTTGGTCAATTTTCTTGGTTGGAATGCAAAAATAAACCCCCTAGGGTCTATAACATAGTGGTAGGGGTCAATTGGGCATGCAATAGGGCACCAAGGACATGTTTTGATTCTTAAAAAGTCCTCATAATGAGGAGTGACGAATTTTGAGTAGAGGATGGGGGTGAAAAGATTGAGGGGTTGTCCAAGTGCATGTTACCCTCTTTAATGAGGAAAGATCCTCATTGATGGAGGGAGGTACACTTCACACCTCCCCATTCAAAGGTTGCAACTTGAAACTCCTATATATCTTGTAGAGGAAGAGTGGGGTGTTACCCACTTCTCCTCTTGGAGAACTCTAGTGGAGATGATATTGTAGACACATAAAATATACCGATTGATCCCATGCACCTGATCCTAATTTACTAACACAAGTTCATCCTAAATCACATCCTTTGCTAACCATTTAATCAAATAATCTTTATTTGATTAAATTCGCCATATTTCGTCTTTTAATTTAATAAATCAATTTCATCTTATTAAATCATTATTTTTTATTAATTAAATAAATCATTTTGTTTAATTAATCCTATTCACCTCTTTTAATTAAATAATTCATTTTATTTAATTGATTTCTAAAGTCATCTCCTTTAAATTAAATAAATTAATCTTTATTTGATTTAAGTCTAACACAATCCTCTTTAATTAAATAAATCAAATTTTATTTAATTAAGTCAATAATCATTATTCCTCTCATTTTGATTTATTTAAAATCCTAAAATCTAAGTCAAAGTTTCAAATCAACTAATCTTCATCTAAATTAATCAAATCATGATTAATCCTAACACTAATCACTCAAATCCTCTAGATTTTTCAACTTGCACATGAAAATCAATTTAATTGATTTATTAAATCCTCCATTTTCATTCAAAAGGGTATCAAGTGGGAATATTCTTCCAATTTGAAAATTCCCTCCCAAAAGGACTTGTACATCCAACAAGGCATTAAAGGCATCTTACATGTCATTTTTCTTGATCCAAGTAGCATTTCTTCTTTCATCTCCTTCCAACTTGTCACTTCTCAAATTTGAGATTCCACCTAATGGAATTTATGTGCACATTCACCAAAATGTGCTCCACTTCTATCCACTCACATGTTGACAAGTGGCATTTGGCCATTGGTTGATGTTTTATCCCACATTCATCCTATCATTCTCTTCTATAAATAGAAAGCTCTTTTACTAATTTTTGATCCACAATCATCCATAAGTTCATCCACAACTTAGGAAAAGTCATTATCTTCATGTTTTGAGGAATTTCATGCATTCTCATCCAAGTTTCATAGTTTTCATCAATTTCATAGCTAGGTTATGTAAAAATTTATCAAGGAGCACCATTGACCATCATCAAGCTTGCAAGGAATTGGGAAAGGGCTATTTTCCACATCAAAACAACACTGATTCCCCCATGGGATTGAGAGTTTGAACATATGAATAAGATTTAGATTGCTTTCACTTGTGTTCTTTACTTTATTTATTTTTCTTCATGTTTCAAATGAATCTTATGGGAATGATGGTTTTGATTTGCGTAAGTGACTAATATTGTATTTGTTGTTTATGTTTGTGCGGGTCTAGAATCACCATTCACATTTTTGCACTAGAAGGAGGGTGAATCTAAAGAAATTAACACATTTTTTCACCAAAATTCTCCTATATTTTGAATTTTTGTGTGTCGATAGGAAAGTGTGCCACTACCAGAGTCAAACTATGCTAGTATCATTCTAGTAGCACTATTTAGCAGCACTAGAAAACTTCAAACTACATCGCTTTTGTCACTTCAACTCAGCCCGACCAACTCAAACTCCAAACAGTGTCACTTGGTGAAACAATGCCGCAATCATGGTCACTGTTTCTTTACAGAGCACTATTGGTCTCACCAAAGTGCCACTGACCCTCTTCAAATTGCGTTGCTATTGTAGACTGTGCTGCTAGGGTGGGGTAAAAGGAAAATTTCAAGTTTTTTTAAACATGCATTTTTTTTCATTTTGATCACCTTTGACTTCTAACTAGTTGTTGGCCTCTGTTTTCTATAGTGTTAACCAGTTTTTGTAGGTTGGAGTGATTTAAAGGGAAGGAGGAAACAAAAGCAAGAATTCTTATGGAATCTTTATTCTATTATATCAAGTGTTTTTAAACACTTTGGTGAGCAATTATAATCCCATTTCTAAGGACTTTGTCATCTTCAAGCATTTTAGGACTCAATAAATTTCATTTGGGCTTAAAAAAAGAAAAAAATAAAGGAATTAAAAAGAAATTTAGGAACATACTAGATTTTGTTTTTGGATTCTAAAATTGAAAAAGCAAATTTCACATTTCAATCTTGGTGCTTAAAATGAATCCACTATTGCTTTTGGAGTTAAAATGAACATGTACTTTTTGTGCTTTGTAATCTTTTGTACAAAGTAATATCATTTAAAAGGGCATATGCACTTCTCTCACACTTCACAACGATCTTGAGAATCAAAAGTGCTTTTGGTGACATTAAGTTGTATAAAGTATTTCCTCCATATTTTGATTTGGGTTCTTAAAATTGAACAAATTTTGTGAGTGTGAGTTGAGTATATCGCATCTATTCTCTCTTTTTTCTTGCAAACAAAGATCGATCAAACTACAAATGTCTTTGCTCATTTTTGTTTACCTTTAGAGGGGCCTGCCTAAGACCAATTCAAAGGTGACTCTAACTAGATTTTCACTTAGGACGGTATATAAATGGATAAGACTAAATCATCAAGGCCTCATGGTATGTAGGCCTTAGCCATATAATGTCTTTTAGAATGGGGTACTACTGTAAAAATTATAAGAGCCCCTAGTAGGATTGATTAAATCCTTTAATGGTTTGCTGGACAGTCTCAAGGTGTCATGTCCCCAATCACCCTAACTAAGAACCAATTTTTTTAGAAGCCAAAATCCTTATCTATTTGTTGGTGCAAGAACAGTCATCCTAAAGCTATCCCACATTTTTACAGCTCTTAGTAGAAATGAGAAGTATGCCATGGGAGTTTCATGGGTATTGAATCTTGGATGACTTGAGAAGTGTGTGTCATGGAGGGGAGCCAATGTGGTCAAGCTTCTAATCATCCATTACGAGTAGGTGTAGCTAGATTTATCCAAGTGGGAACTCAACAAATATTATCTCTTGACTATCCATAGGGTTGTGTATTATATTGGAATCAAACACACTTTGTTTGGATCTAAAACATTGGAAAACAAACATTCAACATGAACATCAAATTTTAAACCCTCTAGGAGGAGCAAATACCTTTGAAAAAATTCAAGTGTTATTCCTTGCCCTAGGGATTTTATCCTTAGAGGCTTCTAAGTATTTGAATTTACATCTCAATTTTCTCGTACTAAAGTCAACATTAGGGAACTAAAGCCTTGATTTCCATGATTTCCACAAAATGGAATTTATGGGATGAAAAGAAGTTAGGATGTTAGACATTCATTTTGAAAAGATAATCAAGATTGTGTTTGTGGTAACATGAATTCATTAAGAAAAGATAAGAACAATTGAACCCCACACAAGTGCTCTTCCAAATAATTTCCCAAAAGATCAAAATATGAAAACCAAAGTCCAAAGGTCTTAGTCAAAGAGTTCTCAAGAAACATTTGTCTATGCTTTATGAATTTAGAGAGAAATTGCTCGTCAAGTTTTACAAATTTGCATCAAAGAAAAATCCCAACTTGCACTCATTTTACTATTGTAAAAATCTAAGGATTTTTCAAAGGTTTGAATTTCCATAGGAAGTATAGCATGTTCTTCAACACTGAGGTCTTGTAAGAAAAAAGTATTTGTAGGTTTAGGATCAATTCAAAACTTTCATCCATCCCTCAAACATCAAATCAAAGTCATCTAACAAACAACTCTTGGAAATCTTGGAAATATCATTCATGCTATACTTTTGGAAAATCCTCTAAATCAAATTCAAATCATCTTGTTTGATTAGATGTGTGTAGATGAATCCTTCTTCACACATTTAGTCAAATTATCAATCCTTGTGAACAAGTATATCCCTTGACAAACATCCAACATCTTGGGGTTTATAAACTTTCATTATACAAAATCCAAAATCCAATCAAATCAAAATCATCTTGTTTGGCTAGGTGTGTGTAGTTGAATCCTTCTTTACACACTTAGTCAAATTAGCATCCTATGGACAAGTTTACTCTAGGATAACATCCAACCTCTTAGAGTTTATGAGTTCACTATCCAAACCAAATCAAATCAAAATCCAAAGTCCCCAAAGTCTAATATATCCTTCAAGATTTCTCAAGAGTTAAAACATTCACACCATCCATCCTTCATTTATCTCATCATCACCATCTGATCCTTAATCATCCTAGATTTTCTTTTTTGAGCCTAAAATTTAGATTAATCTAAAGAGTTAGAGTTTCATTTCTTATATTCTTGAAAATTGATCCCTATTTTATGGTTCAAACTTGATCTCAACACAAGAAGAACATGGAAACCAACAATCAAATTCAAGTAAGTTGAGTCAAACCACTCCCGAAATCAATCCCATTGGATCAAGCAATCCCCCACCCAACCTTCCTCTATTATCATAAGATCCTCAAGAGGAAGGTCAAGTCTAAGATATCACCAACAATGTCTTAGGGATGACACAAGATGAAATTATTGAAATGGTTCAAAATCTCAAAACTCGTAGAATTGTCAATACCATAATCTAAGACTCAATCCCTCGCAATACATTCTTGAATTGGAAAAATAAGGGGCTAAACTCCCTTTCGACTATGACGTAAGCACCATTGTGGAGAAACCTCTTGGGATTATGACCCCAGTCTCATTCACACCCTCATTCCAAAGCATCACTCAAACCATCCCACAAATCACATCATCCATTTCTCCAACTCAACCAATTGTTAACAAGGGGAGCTCATTATTACACGGTCTTCAAACACATCCTCTTGTTAACAACCAAGACTTGGATGCAAACACCATCTTGGGTTAAACCATTCCTCAAAATCCATTACACCCATACGTTCCACTCACCTTTCATGATCCCATCAATCCATCCTCTTTTCATGCAACACTGGTATATCCTCTCAACACATAAGCATCTCTCCCCATGACCTCAAAAGGAGAAGGTGGATTATTTGGAGAAGGGGGGATCTTCGATCCCTCATCATCAACTTAATTCTCTCAAGGGAACACACCACCCACTTTCCCACCATTTCCACCTCTACCATTGACATCCACACCACTTCTCAGTTTAGGGAAACCCCCTTTACCTAACCTCAATCAAGTTAATCAGAACAATGCTCCAATCATAAATCAAACCATCATGTTGAATCCTCCAATCATGCCATCGATATCATAACAATAGGTGGCAACAATCCCAACAACACAATCCATCAACACATCATCTACCATCCCCCAAATACCTCAAAATGCGGTCTCCCAAGGGCCTATCATATCAATCACACCATCCACTACACAAATCCCAATAATCAATATGAAAAAATCTCTCATCACAACAAAAAACACCATTCTGAATCCACCACCACCACCACCAAAACCCAACATGAAAAATTCATATAGCATCACATTGCAAGTAGCTCAACAAGCCTACCAAAAGGAACTTCAACAATTTTAGAATCAACAAGCCACATAGGTTTCTCAACAAGTGCAATCACAACAAGCATAGCAAGCTTCCCAAGCTCAAGCTTTGTTGCAACAATAGCAAGCAACCCAAGCTATGCAAGTAGCTCAAGCTGCATAAGTTGCATAGGCCGCACAAGTTGTACAAGTTGCTCAACAAGCTCAAGCTCAAGCTCAAGCTCAAGAACAATACCAAGCTCAACAAGCACAAGTGTAAGCTCAATACTAGGCACAACAATAAGTAGTGTAGCAACAAGACTATCAACAAGCCTTGCAATAGTACCAAGAACAACAAGAAGCAACCCAACTATTAGCCCAACTATTAGCATTGTTGGCATAACAACAGCAAGACTAGCAACAAGCATTGTTGGCACAACAACAACAACAACAAGACCAACAAGTGTGAGATTGACACAGTAGAAGTTTTAGGCATATTAACAAGCCTTGATTGCATAGCGAAGCTTGCAACAAACTCCCACGAACATACCCAACACTCCACCTATCAATCAAATGATCAAACCATCTCAAAACATATTCACCCCACCTCCCGATCTGCAAAATGGCATGATGACACAAATCAAATTATTCTCGTAGCAAGTGCTCAATCTCAAATCTGGGAAAATAATAAAAACACTAAGCAATTTGTGCCCCTATCCATTTGAAAGGAGCCTTGTGATGGTAGCATTCCCTAAGGGATTTGAAATCCCTAAATTTGAAAAATATCATGGGATGGGAAACACTGAGGATCACATCAAGGAATTTCAATTAAATTGCATGGAGGTTGCATACGATGACACATATCTATTATGATTATTTTTTCAAAGTTTGGCTGGCCCCACCATTGAATGGTTCTCTTGCCTTCCTCCTGGAATAAAGAAGTTCCAAAAAATCATAGACGCATTCATAAAAAGTTATGCATTCAACATTGGCATGGATGTTAGTCTAGAGGAACTATTTGTGCTCAAACAAGCTAAGGGTGAATCAAGCACATCCTTCTTGCAATGATGGAAATCCAAGCCCAATAGGAGCAAGTGGGCCATGCCAAAGGAACAACAAATTTTCACCATCATTTCCAATCTCAAGAAAACCTTATCATTTCCATCTAAAAATGCAGTGCATCACCACATACGACCACTTGATCCCCAAGGCACTCAACATCGAAAGAGCCCTTATTTCACAAGGGGGGACACCCATATATCAAGAATATCGAGATAACTACCCATCAACCAATTATAATAAGAAACATCACACTTGGGTGAAGAACAAAAATGTCACTAACAATCGTGTGGTTGATGCCAAGGTCATAATCAGTGCTCTGAAACAAAACACCCAAACATATCAGCAACTGTAAAACAACAACCAAAACAACATGCAAGCTAATGCAGTATCACAACAACCACTGAATAATCAAGTCAAAAATCTAGATAATCAATTGGTACCACCTCCATGAAACAAACATCCCCCCAAGCGGGACTACATAGCCCTTGGGGAATCAATCAAATCTGTTATGAAGAAACTGGCACAAGAGAATCTCATCAAAATCCCCAATTATGAGAATTATCAAGAGCCCTAAGTGAAGCCACCATGGTACAATGAAAACCACCTTTGTGATTTTCATAAAATCAAGTGGCACACAATATCCAATTGCATGAGGCTAAAAAATCTGATCCAACACCTCATCGATGACAAGATCATAAACGTTGAAGAACTAGCTAGAAATCAAGACCTCAAAATATATACGAATCTGATGATAGATCATAACAAAGGGAATAACAATGGAAAGAAAAAGTATGCCAACATAAACCATGTGTATGATCATATTTTCACATCACTAGATGAATGGGTCACTATTGTAAACATCAAGGGAGCCAAAGTTGATTGTGGAGTCACCACATATGGCAGCAAAGTTACCATTGTTGGATCATCACAACCACCTAGGGCATCCACCTCGAATCAAAAATATGTTCCTAATGGCTACAATGTCTTAGACTAGCTGAAAAGAACACCCACTCAAATCTCCATCATGGAGTTACTAAATATCTCATCCACACATAGAAAGATCCTAGAGGAAGCATTGGCTTCATCCACCATCTCTGTCGATCTTGATGTTGACCAATTCCAAGCTATGGTTAGACACCTCACTACTCCACATCTCCTAACATTTTCTGATAAGGTCTTCCCCATCCATACGTATCATAACCACACACTCCATCTCAAAGTCTTGGTCCATAAGAACAAAGTTAAAAGGGTCTTGGTGGATGGGGGTGTAGGTCTAAATATTTGTTCTCTCAAATTAATAAAGAATCTAGAATTCTTTGAGGATGCCATTAAAAAGGGTATAGGCATAACAATAAGAGAATATGATGATCAAGAAAGAGTGTCTTAGGGAACTATTCATCTCCCTATTCAAGTAGGGCCAACCATCATGGAAACCACATGCAGGGTCCTTGACCTTGATTTTCCTTATAATATTCTCCTAGGGTGTCCATGGATCCATGTAATGCAAGCAGTTTCTTCTACCTTCCATCATTGCATCAAATTCCCATATCAAAACCAAGAGGTCACCATCCATGGTGATCCTAAGCACTTTTACTATTGAAAAAATTTGGAAGCAAAGTACTACGAAAATCCCCCAAGTCCCAAAGAATGGTGAAGGCCCTTCAACCCCATATGTAGACCTGACTACCTTAGCCTCCACTTCTAAGACAAAGAAACCTGCCATCCTTGATATCTCTAAAATCAAATTCATTTTCCAAGGCAACGGGTGTGTGGATTACAAAATGAAGAAAAGTGCTTTTGTGATAGGAGAGTTACCTCAATCTCCTAGGTCTCATGGGCAACCCCAACTAGCTGAAATGACATCCCAAACCTTTAAAGTAGATCCCTCCAGATTCAAATGTTGGGAAGACCTAAGTTGAGAGGTGGTAGATGAAAAATACATATCAAGCTTGTTGTAACAGGATGAAAGGCCCACCCCTGATCTTCCCATGGATGGTAGTAGCAAAGGATTGCAAATGATGCTCGATATGGGCTATAACAGAAACAAGAAACTGAGATAGAATGACAATGGTCTTCTAGTACCACTCATTCCTAAGAAGTGCATGAGAAATATTGGCCTCAAATGTGCCCCTCTGAAGGTAACCATACTTGGCAGAGGTGCCCTAGTTGAAATAGTCAAAACTCCCCCTCATTTATCAGTAGTTGCTCTTTAGCTACCTCTATCCACAGGTCAAGTCATAGATAAATTTACCTTTGACATAATTGATGTGCGTTGTAGTGAGGAGGAAGATCCCATAACTAATTAACCTATGTTATTCGAGGATTCCTCTCTTCTCATGATTAGTACCCTATCTCTTGAGTCAAACAACCAAACCCATGAGATAAACTTAGTCTACCCCCAACTCATCAATTATGACCAACGAGGACCACCAATTTTGGATGCATTCAAAAATGATGAGGCACTCTCAAAATTCATGGGATTATGAGATACTATACCATGTGGAGATCACAAATCTAGGTTTGAAATCATACTAGACACACATGCCTATTATGGGGAGACAATTGAATCCTTCAGTCGCAAAAGTGAAAATTTGAGAATAATCTTTAGGTCTTTGAGTGAAAACCACACTATGGCACTCTATGACTCAAAAATAGTAAAAATAAAGGATGTATCCACTGGTGAAAACCTCTTTAAGGTAGTAGAGGATGAAGGATTCAATCTTCCCATTAGTGCCATTCATCAGGAGAAG
This sequence comes from Sequoia sempervirens, assembly GCA_007258455.2. Taxonomy (NCBI): domain Eukaryota; kingdom Viridiplantae; phylum Streptophyta; class Pinopsida; order Cupressales; family Cupressaceae; genus Sequoia; species Sequoia sempervirens. The sequence goes on from VDFB02000013.1 coordinate 103,350,650, forward strand.
TCAATGGTTTTGGCAAAAGGGTGCAATCCGGTCACCCTAGGATTAGAAGAAACACCACACATAACATTCTATGCAGAAACTCTTTTGACAGAAGAATAAGAAATCTTGGTTGCCTTCCTAAAAGAAAGAAAGATAAACTTTGCATGAACCTATGCCGACATGCTTGGACTTGATCCAGAGGTCATGGTTCACCACCTAGCTGTATATCCCAAGGCAAAGCTAGTGATACAAAAGTTAAGGAAGATGCATCCCCAGATAACATTGTTGGTCAAAATGGAATTATAGAAGCTCCTAGATGCAGGGTCCATACGACCGATTAATTATCTGGAGTGGGTCTCAAATATTATACCTATTTCAAAGCCTACTGGGGGCATCTGCATCTGCATAGACTTCAGAGATATTAACAAATCATCTCCCAAGGATGACTTTCCTCTCTCAAACATTGATATGATTGTGGATATGACAGTAGGACATGAAATACTATCACTAATGGACAGATTCTTAGGATATAGTCAAATCATGATAGCTAAGGAAGACCAACACAAGACTGCTTTCACTTTTCTATGGGGAACATATTGTTGGAACATGATGTCATTTGGGTTGAAGAACACCAAAGCTACCTACCAAAGGGCCATGACACTAATCTTTCATGATATGATTCACAAGACTATGGAGGATTATGTGGATGACATATTGGCCAAGTCAAAGAAACGTCGAGATCACATAGCGACATTGAGCTCCATCTTTGATAGGCTAGAAAAGTACAAGGCTTGACTAAATACAAAAAAGTGTGTCTTCAGAGTACAATCAAGCAAGCTCCTGAGGTACATTGTATCCATGAGAGGAATTGAGGTAGACCCCATCAAAGTCAAAGAAATCCTCAAAATGGAGGCACCAAAAACATTGAAATAGCTAAGAGGCCTACAAGGAAGACTCCAGTCCATCTATTGATTCATAGCTCAACTAGCAGATAAAGCTATCCCATATTCTCATCTACTCCACAAGGGGGTATCATACAAATGGGATGAGAAATGTGACCAGGATTTTAACAAAATCAAGGAGTACTTACTCAAACCACCAGTTCTCATGCCACCTATTCCAAGAAAATGCTTAATTCTATATATATTAGCAATAGCAGTAGCTCTCGACACTCTCTTGGAATAACATGGTAAAAATGGGAAAGAAAGAGCTATCTATTACATCAGCTGAACCATGGTGGGACATGAGTTGAATTACACATCCATCAAGAAAGCTTTCCTAGCAGTCATGTTTGTAGCTCAGAAATTTAGACATTACATGCTAGCACACCAGATCAAACTCATCACAAAAATAGATCCCCTCAAGCATCTTCTTTCTAAAGCAATACTCACAGGACTAACAACTAAGTGGGTCATGATCCTAATAGATCACGACATTGATTATGTGGAACACAAGGCCATAAAAGGACAAGAAATTGCAAATCAATTGGCAGAAGCACCAGTATATGCAGAAAACCCACTCGTATTAGAGTTCCCTGATTAGTCCATCTTTAATGTAAGTGTGGTAGATCATTGGAAAATTTACTTTGATGGATCCTATACACAACATGGGTTCAGAGCTAGAATCTTCTTCATCACACCACAAGGGGATTGCATACCTAAATCATACAAGTTGTCATTCCCTTGCACGACCAACATTGTGGAATATGAGGCTCTTGTTATAGGAATGAGAATTGTAATGCAGTAGAAAATCATGGCACTCAAGGTCTATGGAGACTCACAACTCATAATAAACCAGGTAAACGATGAGTGCCAAACCAAGGATGACAAGTTGATGCCATACAAAAAACTAGTGGAAAGCCTTAAGGAGTCCTTCATTGATATCATATTTGAGCAGCTACCTAGATAAAATAACAAAGTAGCATATGCTATGGAAATAATTGGATCACTTTTGGATGTCCCACACAACATCCCAAAGCAAGAATTCCTTGTAGAGCACCTTCTTGTACCAACATTTCAGGTACCAGAGTGTAAATTTGTGTGTGAAATTGTTAGTCCCAGTGATCCCTAGTATCATGATATATACACCTACCTGAGAATAGGAGTCCTCCCCATTGATATAACCCCAAATCTTAAGAGATCATTTGTCAAAAATTCATCCCATTTCGTCATCCTAGGAGATACCCTAAATCATAGGAGCATTGAAGAAACCCTTTTACAATGTCTAAATGTTGGGGAAGCTTTGACTACTTTAACTGAGGTACCTAATGGAATTTGTGGTTTAAATTCAAGTGGTATGACCTTAGATAAGAAAATACTAAGGACTGGGTACTATTGGCCTACAATGGAAAAGGAAACTCATGACTATGTCTGAAGGTGTTTATAGTGTCAGCAACATGGGGACCTTATCAATGCACCAGCTCAGGAGCTCCACCCAATCATTACACCTTGGCCCTTTTCATAGTGGGGACTCGGTCTCATTGGAAAAATTACCCCCACCTCATCTAGTGGACATAACTTCATCATCACCACCACATAGTACTTCATGAAGTGGGTGGATGCCATTCCCATGACCTATATCACATGAAATGAGATATCCAAGATCATCCTGAATTACCTAATTTTCCACTACAATGTCCCTCAAGCCATTATCTCAGATAACGAAACACCTTTCAAAAATCAAGATGTTTGAGACCTATGCTAGAGATTCAAAATCCAACATCACTTTTCCACTCCATACTACCCCCAAGGAAATGGCCAAGTAGAAGCTACAGATAAGACCATCTTGAAAATCCTCAAGAAAACAATCAATGATGTTGGTCATGATTGGCACCTATAGCTAAATCCTACCCTATGGGCCTACCGAACAAGCATTTACACACCGACAGGTGCCACCCCTTTCTCCCTAGTGTACAGATCAAAATCCATATTCCCCATTGAAATCGAGCTCCCATCCATGAGGATATCATTGCAAAATCTCATCACAAATAAAGAATACCAGGTATCACAGTTGAACAAGCTGGAACTACTAGATGAATGACACATGGATGCCTTAAACCATTTGGAAGTCTACCAAAACTGACTCAAGTGGAGCTACAACAAGAAGATCAACAATTAGACCTGAAGGAGAATCAAAAAAGTGTACCAAATCTAGATAGCAAGGGAAAGTTTGAACACAATTGGTTAGGATCCTCCATCATCACGATAAGCTACAAGTCAGGGGAATATTAGTTATCAACACCTAAAGGGGAACCTTAGTAGGAGCCTATGAATAGATCCCATATCAAAAAAAATTATGCCTATTCCTACAAGGTATAAAACTAGAAAATACAAAAAAAAATAAAAAAGTAAAAAAGTAAAAAAAAATCAAAAAAAGGATTAAAAACAATAAAGAGAAAAATCATCCTATAGTGAAAACCACTTCAGTGGTGCTTTGGGAAAGTACCTTGGTGAAAACTTGGAAAATAGGCACCTTGTGTAAATAAACACCTCCCATCCACTAGGATCTCCATGACTTGTTCTACATCATCCATCCATCATGCTTCCATCATCCATCTATCTCCATCCATCACCCATCTGCATCTGTATCATAGCTTGGTCATGTGTTCATATCATGATCCCTCCTAGTACTACTTGGCCCATTCTCAAGGTCATTTTTTCTTGCATGTTTTAGAGTAGTCTATTGCATCATGTTGGTGGCATGTTCTTGCATCAGATCAGATTTTTGTATATTCTTGAAGTATTCCTTTAAATCAGAAAATCCAAAAAACATCAAAACATCCAAAAATCGAAAAACATCAAAAAATAAAAAAAATCCAAAAACATTCATAAAACTAGAAAATCCAAAAACATTCAAAACATATCAAAATCCAAAAACAGGTCAAAAGGCCACTCAAAATAGATTCATCTTGTCGAACTATGGGTCTTTGAGTTATGAATGTAGGCAAGGTTGATCTTTGATCATCCCCTGAGACACTTAGGTTGGTCCTTTAGGAATCGGTCATAATAAACTGGAAATCCATTTGTTCATATCTCATCAATAATCAAGTGTGTTTCAATCAAACTATGAGTCTCTGAGATCTGAACGTAGGCAAGGTTGATCTTTAATCATCGTGTGAGACACTTAGGTTAGTCCTTTAGGAGTCCATCATAATAAACTGGGAATCCATTTATTCATATCTCATCAATAATTTAGTCTATGTCAGTCAAACTACATGGTCTATGTGTATATAACATAGGCAAGACTAATCTTTGATCAGTCCCCCGAGGCCCCCAGGATAGGTCTTTAGGTTAGTCTCCTGGTCAAAATCTCAGAAAACCCAAAATCATTAAAAAATTTGAAAATCAAAAACATTTGTAAAACATCATAAAAATACCAAAAGTAGAATCATAACATTTCAAAAAACATCAAAATCATTCAAAAAACCCAAAAAATCCATTTGTCCCATCTTGTTTTCATCCAAAATAAGCATCACCCATAGTAAATTATCATCATCCTCAACCTTTGGTGAAATAGTCGAAAACAAGTCTAGCAGGTTACAAGTGAAAACTAAAGTGTCAAGATCTCAAGTCGAGGTCAGTAAGTAAACAAGTTGGTTAAATCCTAATATTAATAGCCTATCATCCAATCAAATCTCATCATCATTTGATAACATCATGTCCTAGGATGCGTCCTTCCTACAATGGACGTCAACATCAAGCATCACCATAGTTTAGTCTTGGCTAGCAGTATGAAGAAAATTAGCTTGTTTGTTTACTTGATCTTTTGTCTTTGGATTTATCTTATTGTGATCATTCCAATGACCTCTCGATGATGTCCAAACAAAGGGATTTAGAGAGAAAGGAATGGTGCAAGGATCAATATCTTTTTATCTGTTGTGCTTGTTGGATATTCTTGTAATATAACCTTGATCAAGCGTACTTTGTTTGGTTTGTAGGGAAGGTGTTTTAGGTGTCTTGTTGACCACATAGGAAGGCTTGACTTTCTATGTTTTGGTCTGAGATGTTTGGAATATCTAAACTACATTTTGAATGAGGTTTCATATGCTTGGTGTGAATAAGAGTACTCATATCTGATTGTCAAGTCAAAGTCCATCACACTAGGTGCAACACCATCTTGGTTTTTTTATATACCTTGATGCACTGTGCCTATGTGTGTTATCAAACATAAGCTAAGTAGCCCTTTTAAAATCCCAATTCCTAATAAGCAAAGCATCATCATCATCATCATATCATCTCTAATAAAGTCTCGTAGTTCATGTACTTGTTTGATCCTCTTTTCTTCATCTCATTTCTTCATTCTTTTTTCTGCGCTAACATGGTACCATGACAGTTAATCAAAAAAATCACTTATGAATCCATCCTACATCCACAAAACTGTCAACATACTTCATATCATATCATATAGGAAATGTTAATCATCTCACATGCATTACATTTCATCATCATAATATAGATTGGTTATTCTAAGAATCTCATAAACTATACATTTGCATCCATTGCATAATCATAAAAGTATCATCATATTATATCATGTGCATCATCATGTCATCCATATATGCATGATCATATCATACATGGAAAAAATACTAAAAAAGAAAAGGAATATGCCATACATCTCAGGATCATAACATACATCATCATCCATTAGGCACATAAGATAGATCTGTTAGTCTAAGCATATCAAAATCATTTACATATCATAAACATTTGCATCCATGGAATCCATACATCATCATCATAAAAAGTGCATGGAAAAGATGTTGAAAAGGAAATGCATCCATCCATCCATCCATAAACATACATAGCATAATATAGAACCATACATACATGCATCACATAAAATAGAGTTGCATCGCATATAAAACAACACATATAGGAAAGTAAATGCACCCATCCATCATGCATAAATAAAATAGGACACATCATATATCGAATTGATCATATCATATATATCAATAATGTAACTATCATGGTACAAAATCAGGATCAAATGCCATGTGTATGAATCAATCAATGTATACAAACACCCATGAGGCTATAAAAAATGGAGCTCATAGATCACAAAAAAATAGTGTCGCTAATCAAAATGTGTGAGCTAGCCTTGATGGCTGCTCCCCTCACCCACCTACCTGTCAAGCTAATCCTTCCTTTGTCCTATCTATTGAGAGAAATTTGGCACCCGAGTCGCTCGAGGCACTGCCTGATGATAATGAACTTGATAATACTTGGCCTCTCTAATGGTGTCATGGTACATCTGTTCTAGGACAGTCCTGCCATGTGTCACAACTATCATACTCTCTAGTTGTTGGTGTCTTCCCACCTCCTATGCTAACTGTAGCTCAGTGGCCTGTCTCTACTACACAGCCTAATCACGCTCTGCTGTGAGGGCCTAGACCTCCTATCGGGCTTGGTCCCTCTCTATCTTCAATGTCACAATTTGTGCCTGGAGCTGCTATATGAGCACATCCCTCTAATTTGGCTGAGGTGGTGGTGGCAATGGCTAATCCCTCTAGGGAAGATATTGTTGGTCCCTAGGGGCATCTCTCTGCTAGTGCCTGTACCCCTGTTCTCTCTAGCCCCACTGGTCTAGAGGTGGTCTGCCTTCTCCTCCATCTCTATCTCATGCAAATCATGATAGAGTGAGGCCAACATCACTGGTCCCCATGCAAGAAGTACCTTTGAAAGAGCATCTACTCCCAAGCTAGATCCCATCCTAGACTGAAGTACCTGCCCTGCTGATCTGGAGTTACAAGTCCTGAAATGATCGCCACCACAATCAATTGAAATATCGACAACTAACCTCTATAGCATTCAAGCTTAATCTATCCCTTGGTGAAGATAATCTCATCTAGCCCCATGATCTCATAGCACGCATTCATGTCAACGTCCATATCATATATAACTCTCTCAACATGGATGGGCAATCGAAGAATCCACTAGACATCCTCCAGTGTGATGGTCATGTCACAAGTGGGGAGATGAAAAGAGGATGTCTCATTATGTCGTCACTCTGCTAGCGTAGTCGTCATGGCTAGGTGTGTCCTAATAGGAGGCGTATACATGACGTACCACAAGTCGATCGCTCCAAGGTGATCCTAAAGAAACTCATGCAATCCGGTCAATCTATTGAGAACCGAGGATCGACACTAGCATGAATGTACAATCTCTCTTTCGTCCTACATCTAGTAAAGCTGCAATGTCAAGTTTCTTAAAAAATCAAGATCTTGTTTGAAGTTTTCACAATCAAAACAACAAAGCAATCACTATTTGCAAATGTGTCGATGTTTGGAAACTCCAAACTATGATGCTAGAAGCCCCAAATCACAAACTCCACCATGGCGTCATTGTTTGACCATGCATCTATTTCACCTAGAAACCCTAACTCATAATTGGCCTGTAGCGACACCATTTTCATATGTGGCACACTTTGGAGTTTGGCCCCTAAATTCTAAACTGCGACGCAGCATCGCAAGACCCAAGAGCAATGTTTTTTAAGGCCCTACGATGTTGATTCTACCCTTTCAGAGGTGCCAAACTGCGTTGTTGGACTAGTTTGACTTTCTAAGCCTATTAAATGTGCACAAAAATCAAAAACACAAGTTGGGTTAGGGTCACATACCAGTGGTCCTACGCCTAGAAGTCACTGGTAGACTCGCACTCGCTCAGAGATTTGTAGGAGAAGCACTAGTTGCACCCTCTCACATGAAGGTCAAAGCTCAAAAGCAAGAAATTTCTGAAGGTTGAGTGTGCAAATGAATTGAAAGTGACCCCTCGAGGACTATTTAAGCATAAAATTAGGGTTTTTTGACCCTGTTTAGCCATCAACCTTGGGTTTTGTGCCCTTGACCCCATTTTCGCCCAACCAAGGCTTATTTTTCATCTTTTTTCTATATTTTGGCACATTTTTGGCATCCTAAAGCCTCTCTAGACCCGTTGGATGGCTTGTCCCCTTTTTTTGTGAGATCACCCAAAAATCCAATTTTTTGTAGATAATCTCTTGAGGGGGCAGTATACCAGCATAATTCTTTCACTGGGGTAGCAGTGGAGCATCTGAATTTTCTTTTTTTTAAATGAATTTTGATCTTGGAAAGTTAATTCTTTGAACCAACGAAATAGGTATATTTTTTCAAAGAGGGGGAAAATGTAGACATGTAAAAAATACTAATTGATCCCATGCACCTGATCCTAATTTAGTGACACTAGTTCATCCTAAATCATCCCCTTTGCTAACAATTTAATCAAATAATCTTTATTTGATTAAATTCACCATATTTCATCTTTTAATTTAATAAAACAATTTTATCCGATTAAATCATTATCTTCTAATAATTAAATAAATCATTTTGTTTAATTAATCAATCATATTCTCCCCTTTTAATTAAATAATTCATTTTATTTAATTGAGTTTTAAAGTCATCTCCTTTAAATTAAATAAATTAATCTTTATTTCATGTAAGTCTAACACCATCCTCTTTAATTAAATAAATCAAATTTTATTTAATTAAGTCAATAATCATTATTCCTCTCATTTTGATTGATTTAAAATCCTAAAATATAAGTCAAAGTGTCAAATCAACTAATATTCATCTAAATTAATCAAATCATGATTAATCCTAACACTAATCACTCAAATCCTCTAGATTTTGCAACTTGCAAATGAAAATAAATTTAATTGATTTATTAAATCCTCCATTTTCATTCAAAAAGGTATCAAATGGGAATATTCTTCCAATTTGAAAATTCTGTCCCAAAAGGACTTGTACATCCAACAAGGCATTAAAGGCCTCTTACATGTCATTTTTCTTGAGCCAAGTGGCATTTAAGTCTTCTTTCATCTCCCTCCAACTCGTCACTTCTCAAATTTGAAATTCCACCTAATGGCATTTATGTGCACATTCACCAAAATGTGATCCACTTCTATCCAGTCACATGTTGACAAGTACCATTTTGCTATTGGTTGATGTTTTGTCCCACATCCATCCTTTTTCTTCATCCTTCCATCATTCTCTTCTATAAATAGAAGGCTCTTTTACTAATTTTGGATCCATAATCATCCACAAGTTCATCCACAACTTAGACAAAGTCATTATCTTCATGTTTTGAGCAATTTCATCCATTCTCATCTAAGTTTCATAGTTTTCATCAATTTCATAGCTAGGTTATGGAAAATTTTATCAAGGAGCACCATTGATCACCATCAAGCTTGCAAGGAATTGGGAAAGAGCTATTTTCCACATCAAAATAGCACCAATTCCCCCATGGGATTGAGAGTTTGAAAATTTGAATAAGATTTAGATTGCTTTCACTTGTATTCTTTACCTTATTTCTTGTTCTTCATGTTTCAAATGAATCTTATGGGGAATGATGGTTTTTATTTGCATAAGTGACTAATATTGTGTTTGTTGTTTATGTTTGTACAGGTCTAGAATCACCATTCACAAATATGAGAAGAGGAGAGGAGCCTCCTTTTGTGGAAGATAGTGTTCAAGATGGCTTGGTTTGGAGAGGAAATAAGGAGGAATAGTTTAATTGCCCCACCCTAAGAAAAGAGTTGTGTTTTCCCTACTTTCACCTCCTTTGTTTTATTGTTGTAGGATGTGAGCATGCTTATATGAATCATTGCTGAAAATAGTGTGTGGAGAGCCATAGGAATGTAATTTGATGTTATGATATTTTATATTTTTGTAAGATTTGAGAAAACCCCATTCATCATCTTGGAGCTAAAGAATTTTCTTGCTCGGGGGTACAACTAGATCCCATGAGGCTCCATGACACCATTACGATAGGGTGGAGAGCAAGTATAAACCAATTGGGTGTCCTTCATTGTATTTTTGAAACTTGTTTGTAATATGGAAAATCTTGTGTTTGATTGTAACATGACAGAAAATGAAAAAAAAAAAAAAGAGCAAGCATTATTCTTGTGTTTTGGCCATTGCATTCCTAATTATCAAGTATAGTATGGAAAGTTTATTTCCTGTTGCAATGAAAAAATATGAGTACTTTGTGAGATTATAAAAATAAATATACATATATTATTTTGAGATACATTAAACAAGTTTTAGATGAATGATTGTTATACCCTTGTATTTTAGAAATAGAGATAAAATAAGACAAAAAATTGACATATATTTGGATGAAAATGAGCACTTTCTTCCATTATTAAGATGACACACAAATAGATCAATGTGTATAAATATATCAAAGATGTGTGCTTAAGAGAAAATAGGAAGAGTATATTCCCTGCAATCAAAATATAATAGTAAATCCACTTGGATGTATAATATTTTTGCATGAATTTAACATGTTTTTTTTTTTAACATACAGACTAGATTGGAATTATTTGCATTTCGGATACTCTCCTTAATATGATTTTAAAAAAAATTGCATACATCTAATGGAAAGACCTTATATATATCGGTTTGATAGAGGACCTATAGTAAATAATATTGTATATATTTATAATGATCTGAAATATTAAAGCTAGATTTTTAGAAAGGAAAGAAAGAAAATTCCTATATAATGATATATATGTATCAAGAGGTTTAATTCAACAAAAAATTATGTAAAATATATAAAAAAATATGTATATGCAGAAGGAAATGAAACTGATACTAGAAGCAAGGCTGCAGAGCTTGAAGCTACACACCAACATAGTAACCAAACAAATGCAACAAAATAATTTCACTATCTTCTATGGGAACTTTGTGTTATGCTTTTAATATTAATAATAGAAAATATCAAACTTGGTATTTTAAAAGAAATAAATTAATGGAAGCATCGATGTTAACACTCAACGAATATTCGAGAGGAAGCCACAGTCTAGTGCAGTAGGGTAGCTGAGTGCATCCTCCTCATCTTGTCGATACCCTGAAATTTACATATGTGATTCATCTGGTTTTGAATTGGAAAAAATTGTGAGGTGAACATTGAGGAGATAGGCATGGTCTATTTCCAACACCTCCTTGACACCAATCGATGTCAGCCTCATAAAAATAAACAAAAGTTTTATTATTTATCTTGGGCGAACAAAGTCAAATAACGTTTGAGAAGCAAATACGAATAATAAATAATACTTAAATTTTTGTTGTGCATAGTAAATATTTCTCCACGCACCTTAGTTGATGGACATTTTATTGGAAGATAAGATAAATAAAAGAAAAAAAAAGAAATAACAATAACGTGTGTAGCACGATATCCCTATGGTCGTATCCTTCGATGAACAATGAATATGCTATGCTTTTTTCTGCCGTTCCTTCCCCGCTGGAACTACGGGCTACCATTCTATTATAGCTTCTAACATAAATAATAAAACAAAGAAAAAATAAAAATATAGTGTTGCAATCTTAAGCCAAATTAAACACTGTTGGGCACATTCAACGAGCTATTAAACCTAAAACAGTAGCGAGGAGAACTTCAACAATTAGATTTGGGTATAATGCTTTGTATGCAAGTCCAGATCTGGAAGAACTTGGAGTGCAAGGCTAAATTCCTTATTCGGTTTAGCAATAAATTTCTAGGAGTTGGGATAAGTCTAACATAGGTAGTCATAGAGAAGGTAGTTGTTGAAAAGCCACCTTCATGCATTAATAGCAAAGTCTCCAAGTAGGTATGATTGAATCGAGCCTCGTTGTTGATTCTTTTTCTTCTCTTCGAGCTCAAGATATGATATTCACCACCCTTGACTCAAGTTCATTAATTATAGGTTAGGGTCGGTGATTAGGTATAGGTGAGGAGTATGGGATGTGAGACATGTGCCTTAAATGATAGAAAAAAAAGATGAATTGGATAGAGACGTAATAGTACATTCGTTTCTTCATCACTAAAGTTAAGTGAGCTCTCTGCATCCATCAATCAGTATGTGTAATGTCAAAAATAATAAATACCAGCAGTATGAAGATCTAGTGGTGATTCATTTCAGACCTATCAACTACGCACCCTCCAAGCATGGAGTACAACGTCTATTTTGGGTTAAATGCACAAACCTAGCCTAGGCTTACCAGTAGCATAAATTTAACCTTCATGAAAATTACAATCCTTTTCATATGAAAGAATCGGCTTACCTGTCGAATAGACGTATGGCCAGAATATCAATTTTAAATTTGCACGACATTTTATGGAAATTTCCACCGTAGCCAGTCATTTTAAGCAGATAACTATTACATTAAGGTAATTTTATGGATAAAAAAACATTTAATAACAAATCATTGTATCTTCCAGCAATCTCCAATTGCTAATATAAATTTCCTCCAATACAATTCAGAATTTAAGGGTCCCTTCTATTTTAGGATGTTGTCATGTATCTTGTTAATTGTTGTATTGATAATATTGGCTAGAAAGTAGTTGTGTTGTGTCAAACAGTTTTGCCTTGGGGCTGAATTATATAATTCTTCTTCAATTTTTTGGGCAGTTCTTTGTTGAACTGCTATTTTTTTATTTCTTTGTATTATTTCTAGCTTTGTTTAATACACCAAAAGAGGGGTAAAAATTTATTCAAACCGAAACAAAGAAGTACAAAGCAAGGGCATTACACACCCATGTCAATCTCCACTAAGTGGTCCAACTTTTGTGAGAAATCCAAGGGTAATTGACCCCTATCCACAATGTTCCCATTTTGTAGATGATTAGAGGCCCATTTGGCCAAACAATTTGCTACTTTGTTCCATTCTCTAGGAATGTGACAGAAAGTAACAAATTCCAAGGAAGCACATAGATTAAGAATTTGTTAAATAATCAAAGCTAAATGCCAACTGACATCTTCCAATTGTTTCCCATTCAACAAAGTCACCACCACCTGAGAATCAAATTCACAAATGATCCTTCTCCACCCAAGAGTGCAGCCACGCTCCATCGCATACAAAATGGTAAGATCCTCCATCAAATTGTTAGTATGCAGACCCTTATAAACAAAAAGAATAAACTAAATAGTCCCAGAACTATTCCACCCAACACCACCAATACCAGCATGACTAGGATTTCCTCAAGAAGAAACATCCATGTTGATTTTCAACACTCCCTGAGGAGGACACCAATATCCCTCCATATTTATCTTTTGAAGATGATGTCTACATATATTTCTCATGATTTGACCAACACCCTTTACGACACCACTATGAAGAGGAAGATTGAAACGATTTCAACAAGCAACATCTTTCGGATCCAAACCCTCAGCCAAGTTACACTTAGCCAAAAAAAAATCTCCCAAAGAATGAAGAATTTCCCACCACAAATGTTGGACAGCCAACTTGACATCTTGAAAAATCATATGATTCCTCTCTAACCAAATATGCTAGATAATAAAGGTCGGACCAAGAGCCCAAGAAACTTGAAGAAAAGAAGTCTTAACATAGGTCTTGCCCCACCAAGAAAGAAACTCAACCAAAGAGGAAACATGCCAACAAGCCTGGTTCCACATTCCCCACTAGAAGTGTCATATCTCCCTAGAAAAGGAACATTGGAAGAAGAGATGAGAGACACTCTCCTCACTATTACAACACAAAACACACATTGAAAGATCTTGGAGCCCATGCTTGCACAAGTTTATCCCAAGTAAGACGTTGATTCTGAACCACCAACCACATAAAAAAATTGTACTTGGGCCAAGAAAATTTGTTCCACACGTGTTTCCACCAAGGAAACTCAATGTCCCAAAACATCTTCCTAACCATCTCTCCACAACCCACTAAAATAGAGTACTTACCAAAAAAATCATTGCTACTCCAAACCAAGACATCATGCCCCACAAAGGTATTGCATTCACATGAGGCAAGAATCTAAGCCAACTCTTTCCTATCCTCCTCCAAACCTCCTAGCGACCATTCAGAAGAGCGTTTCCATCAAAAACTACAAGTCAGCCCAAAATTTTGAACAATCTTATAATGATCAATGGTATTCTAACCCACAACAATAAAATGATCAAAAAGTGTCTGGAGGTGAGAATAAGCAAAAAGGATAGCAGGATGACCATCCCAAGAATCCCACCAAAACAGAGCCTGAGAACCCATATGATAGATCCAAAATAGCCCATTCTTAACCAAATGAGACCCCATTTTCAGAGTATACTAGATCATAGATCCCCTTCCCTCTAAAGCGAAGCAAGGATCAAATGTAAAAGTATTAACATCTTTATGATACTTATGGGTGAGAATACAGGCCCAAAGCTTATGCTAACTAGTACACCAGCACCAATATAACTTGGAAATGATAGCTTTCCCTTTCAAAATACTAGATCGTAAGCTAAGGCCCCCCTCTTTATGTGGTTTGCACATAGTTTCCCATATAGAAAGACTCTACTTAACTGTCGGCAAGTTACCACTCCGAAGAAATTGCCATGAGAGGGAATCAAATTCCCTAAGGAAATACAAAGGAGCAACCTAAACAAAACACCTATAAATAGGAAGAGCCTGGATAATAGACTTTAGAAGAGTCTCTCTAGTGGTAGTAGATAACCAACGATGATTCCAATGAGTGACCTTACTATGCAACTTATCAAGAAAATTCTGCTAGGAAGACCTAGGTTGCCTACCAATGTAGCAAGAGGAATACCTAGATAGACAAAGCAAAGAGACCCAATCTGAAACCTCAAAATATTTGCAATCCACAATTGAATAGCTTGAGGAGTATTAAAAAAGAAGATAGAAAACTTGTTCTCATTGAATTTCTGACCCAAAGAAGCAAGATAAATATCTAAAGCCCACCTAAAAGAAATAGTAAGTCATCCCAATAAGAGTAGTGTCATCAACAAACTAATGATAAGAAAGTTGTGGCAGTCCATTTCCCCAACACCAACCTTGAATCATGCCTTGGGAAACTCGAGACTTAAGAAATTTTCCTAGACCCTTGGCCATAATAATAAATAGATAAGGGGAGAGAGGATCTCCTTGACGAAGACCCCTGGAAGCCCCAAAAAGCTTAAAAGGTTCCCCATTCATTATAATAGAGAAAGAGGAAGAGGTAACACAACTCATAGTCCACCTAACCCAAATTGGACTAAAACCAAATCCTAAGAGAATTCTCCGCAAAAAATGCCACTTAACTCTATCATAAGCTTTGGCCATGCCCAACTTGATGAACACAGATTTCTCCTTAGAATTTCCAATAGAGTGAATGACTTTAGAGACAACCACCACCCCATCCAGTATTTTTCTACCAGCCACAAAAACCCCTTGTTCCTTAGAGATCACACAAGGGAAGAAAAATTTGAGCCTATCTGCAATCAATTTAGTAATAATCTTGTACACCACATTACAAAGAGCAACAAGTACCTAAATAATTTGAGCTAGTTAGTACCTTCAATTTTAGGAATGAGAACAAGGAAAGTAGAATTCAATGCTCGAAGCATTTGTTTACTATGAAGAGATTCTTGGGAAACCTCTAACAAATCCAGACATATAATATCCCAAAATTCTTGAAAAAAATCAACAGGAAATCCATCTAGACCTGGAGCTTTACCCCTATTCATCCCAAAAAAACCTCTTCCAATTCTGACAAAAAAATTGAATGAATGAGGAAATCATTTATCTGATTGGTGATTAGGGAGGGAATGCAAGCAAGGATCAAATTCTCCTCATCTTCTTTAGGAGGCGAATCTTTTGAAAAAAGAGCACAATAAAACTGTCTAGCCTCATGAGACAAAGCCTGCAAAGAAGATATATGAATCCCTTCTAAATTAACTAGAGAGGAAATATAACTCCTATTATGATGAGCCTACATAGAATGATGGAAGAAAATAGTATTCTTGTCCCCTTACTGAATCCAATCAATCTGAGACTTTTGTTTCTCGAAAATCTCCTCACGGAGCCCCCACTCCTCCATTACTCTCGCGGCCTAAGATTTAGCTCTTCCTAAAGTATCCGAGAAACCATAATCCTAAATTTGGTGAGTAATCAAATCAAGGCACACCTGAGCATTCCTCTTCATAGCCTATAGGTTGCCAAAACACAACCTATTCCATCTCTTAAGGTGATATTTCACATATTGAAGTTTCTTAACAAATGAGTACATAGTTGTACTATATGAAGGGCCTCCATCACACCTCCTTTGGGCCATTAGATCATGCTAGGAAGAATCTTGAAGCCACATAAGCTGAAACTTAAAAGGAGGATTCTTGGGAACCATAAAAGAGGTTTCTGAAAATTTAATTGGCCAATGATCAAAACTCATCCAATCAAGAATCTCAAAACTAGTAACCAACCTACCCCCACCCAGAAACAAGAGACAAGGAATTTATCTAGCCTTTCAAAAATTGCTTCTTCTCCACTTCTTTTATTATTCCAAGTGAAAACCCCATTAGAAGGCTTAACATCAAATAAAGCTAGAGAATCTGTGACATTCTCCTGAAAAAAATTAGAAGTAGGTCCAATCCTAGGCAACCCATCTCTTTTCTCCTCCAAACTCAACACAGAATTGAAATCACCAGGTAAGACCCAAGGAAGATATGGAGCACAAGATCTAACATACCTTATATGAGCCCAAAGCTGAATTTTTCCAAGGATATCAATTGGATCATAAAAATTAGTAACCAAAATAGTCTCACATGTTTCCAAAGTGGAGGCAACCATGGAGATAGTATAATGACTACAAACCCACCAAAGTGGAGCAATCTTTCTTGGTTCCAAAAAAAGAGCCAAACCCCCAAAACTCCCCTAAGAACCAATGCACTAACACTAACCAAAAACACCAGATACGAGAAGCACACTAAAGCATGAAATCAACTAAAATTTTAGTCTCCTAAACACAAAATATGTCCAGGGAATGGACTGCAACCAAATCATGAATAGCCTTTTGACAGAAGGTGCTATTCAACCCCCTTACATTCCAGGAGAGAATAATCATGGAGGAGATTGGGAAAAGTGAGCATCAATGGGTTTAACGGACCGAGATTCCACCAACAAATCTTCAATAAGTTTAATATTCTCAAGATCCTTCATGCGACCACTTTTATAAGAGAACTCAAAAGGTCGCTTCATAAGGGTGTGTTGTTGCACCCCCAAGGCTAGAGAAGACCCCTTTCTCTTGTGAGAATCTAGCCCCTTCTTTTCCAAATTTACCAAAACAATATCATCATCATCCTGCATATGACCATTTGGAGACACTAGATGATCTGGCACACCCTATGAGAAATGAAGATCATGACCCTACCCCCCTCCCTGCAACACATCACAATCCATACTAGTAACACCAGAAGAAACATCCACTAGATTCCTTCCTCCAAAGTTAAAGTTTCCAACACAAACAAATTAGAGCCCTCTTCAATCGATATGTCCTTTAAAGATCTCTTTTGACAATGACCCTTAGCCCAAGGCTTAACTAGCCCAAAGCTTGCCTAATCTGATTTAGCATCCATCATGGAAGACTTCCCTTTGTCCTCATTTACCACTTTTGGTGTTGAAGGTGAAGGGGAATTATTATAATGTGGAGCTTTATTAACCCTAGGACATTGCCTCTAAAGATGTCCATACTCATGACACATCTGATAGTGAAAAAGAAGGGATTCATAATCAAGCTACTAAACCAAAGACAAAGAACCAAGAGAAATTTCTAGTGAATCCTACAAGGGATTATTCAAATCTATCTCCACACAAATATGATCAAAAGAAATAACATTTTTTTCAAGGGTTTGTTGAGCAACTGCAATAGGCTTTACAAGAAGAGCTGCAATCCGTTGTAAAATATCTTTTCTCCCAGCTTTTCTTAATACAAAAAAAAATGTTAATATAAATTTCTTAGGAATTCAATTGGGAAGAAAAGAGTTATGCAATCTAAATCATATAGAAAAAATTAATCCTACGTAATTAATACTCTTATTGGTTCTACATCCTTGTTTTGTTAACGAATGAGAGGGCTGCCAAATCTTGACTTGGTAAGGATTGGTTGATTTAGCCATAAGATTAATTTTAGGGTTGTCTTCTCCTTTTTTTTTTCCTTGCCTCTTCCATGCGTAGGTTGATTTCAATTTGGGATAGTTTAATAATTAAATATAATTTACAAGTTTCTATCATTAAATTATCTTTCCATTAAATTATTTTGCATTGGAGATTTCATTGGTAACAAACATCATGGTGGGTGATTAATTTCTCACGGTTAAGAATTAAATTGGTAAACATGGTTAATAAATATTAAATTTAGGTTTGAGTTGAGATATTTAATTACAGTGTTAATAAATAATAGTAAGATTATTAACATAATTAAGATGTTAAAAGTAATAGTTACAGTAGTGCCCCTCAGTTTGTTCTCTAATATACTGACTATATATATGTTTGACTATTTCAATCTATTGGAGGTTGCAGGTACCAGGCATTGACTCCACCTGAATTGTTAGGTTTGAGTCTCCCTTAAACCCAATGGAAACTGTTGAATGGAGATAACATCTGGTCCCCTATTTTAGCCATCATCCTCGAAGAGGATAAGTATCCGATTGTAGTACCCTATCAATGTGGTCAGTCTGGGTTGGTATGTCAGTGTTGTTATTTATTGCCTATTGAGAATGTGTGTCTCAAACTCATTGGTGGAAACCTTGATACTATCATCAAGCAACAAAGAATTCATAAGTATTATGATTATGCCTTACCTCTATACCGTAGGTGTCTTTACATTGGGTTGCGGTGGCGTGATTACCGCCATACTGCGAGCACCTCTCAACTATGTAGCGGTAGTGTGATGCATACCTCCATTCCGTAGGAGCTCCTGGATGTGCAGCGGTAGCAAGGTTACCACCATAATGTGGGAGCCTCTCATGTATCGGGAAGTAGTGCAGTGGTTACCGCTATACAACAGGAGGTCATCAGATGTGCAGCGGTAGTGTGATGTAAATCGCCATACCACAGATGCTTATAAATAGTCTAGCGGTAGAGGAGTTACTGCCTTACCTTGGGAGTTTTTGACTTGTCTAGAGGTAGCACGGTAAACTGCCACCCTATGGGAACATGTTGAATGTGTAGCGGTAGCACAGTGTAAGGGGAAGAGAATGAATTCTTGGTTGACTACTGAGATGTAAGCCATTAAATGGAGGATTTTGTTGACTTGGAAGGAGGCCGTTTGAATGACTGGGAAGTTCGACAATTACTCTATGGAGGAAGTTGAATGAATTAATCATGATTGTTGCTATACATTGCAACGTACAGGAACTATGAAGAGTTCAGTAGTTCAATAGTTTAGAGGTTGGATGATCAATTGATCTATGAGAGAGTTTCATTGTATGCTATAAGAAAGCATTGTAACTGTGATGTTCTATAGAAGATTGATTAGGAAATATTGTTGCTATAGTATTGATGTCTGAAAGGAGAGTATGTAACTTGTATGTAATTTGATTACTGTAATACAAGTGGTTTTCTTTGGTGTGGTGCATTTTTCTCCCATAAGGGTTTTCCCACATAAATCTGGTGTCAATTGTGTTTGAGTTTATTTCTCTATTCTGTTATTTCCTTCATGTGCATCTTAATGGTATGTAATTGTAAAATTTAAAGTCATATCTATATTCTTCTTTGAGTTTTGACATTAGGAAAGTTTGTTCCACATTCATTTTCTTTCCTTACAAGTGGTACCAAAGCCTGGCTAGTTGTGTTATCCTTGTGCATAGGTTGGGTTTTTTGTGTTAATTCTGTTTTAGTGGGAGTCTTGTAGTAGTCTAGTAATTTAAATTACAGATTAAGATGACAAGCACTTCAGGAAGTATTGAAATTGAGAAATTAAATGGTAGCAATTTTGAGTTGTGGAAACTCAAAATGGAAGACTTGTTGGTGGATCGTGATCTTTGGCTTGTTGTATCTAGAACAAAACCTTTTGGCATGAAGCAAGAATATTGGGACCTCATAGACAAAAAATAAAAAGGATTGATAAGATTCTATTTGGTGGACTCTATTCTCCTGAATGTTCATGAAGAGAAGACTAAGTCTTCTTTGTGGAAGAAGATTGGAGATATTTATCAGGGTAAATCCTTAGTGAATAAGTTATTCTTAAGGAAGAAGTTGTACTCTTTGAAAATGGAGGAAGGGGTATTTGTGGCTGATCATCTAAATACGTTTAACACATTGATTTCCTAGTTAACATCCGTGAGTATAAAAATTGATGATGAAGATCTTTGTATGCTATTGTTATGTTATTTGCCAGGTTCTTGGGATCACTTGGTGATGGCAATTGGGAGCACGAAAACCACTTTCAAGATGGAAGATGTGGTTGCTTCTTTGTTTTCTGAAGAAGTGAGAAGGAAATATTTTGAGATGGTGAAGGAGGCTCTTGTTGTTCGAGGCAAACTGAAAGAAAAAGGAAAGAAGAAGGACAAGAAATCCAAATTGAAATCAGAAGGGAGATCAAAGTCTCCTAGTAAGAAGTCCAAGGTGAAGTGCTAGAATTGTGGGCAACTTGGTCATGTCTGAAAGGATTGCAAAGAAGAGAAAAAGAAGAAGAAGAACTCTTCCTACAATGATTCTTCTCAGAGCAATGTAGATGCCTTCATTGTAGCCTTGGCAACTCGGGCATCTAATGATGTCTAGTTGATTGATTCTGGAGCATCTTTCCACATGAAATCTCATAGAGATTGGTTTACTAAGTATGAAAAATACAATGGTGGAAACGTGTCCCTGGCAAGCAATTCATCTCTGGAAATAGTTGGTCATGGAAGAGTCAAAATTTTGTTTCCTAATGGTAGAATTAAGGGAATTGATGGCGTAATGCACATACCGGGTTTGGCTCAAAATTTACTTTTTGTAAGTTAATGATGTTGGAGTGCAAGTCTCTTTCTCTAGAAATGACTGTAAAATGAATAGAGGCTTGATGGTGCTAGCTAGGGGTACCTATATTGGTACTCTATATAATTTGGATGCACTTGATGTTCAATGTAACAATGTCTCTCTAAAGTCACAGAAGGTTGTTCATGCAAAGGAGACTGAAGTCCCTGTAGGGGGCTAATTCTTTGGAAGTTAAAATTCTTGTAGAGAAGACTATGCTTTGGCATCAAAGGCTAGGTCATATTGGTGAGAAAGGTTTAAAAGCCTTGAAAAATAAAAACCTGGTTGAGGGGCTTGATGATTGTAATCTGCAATTTGAATTTTGTGAACACTGTATATATGGAAAAAATCATCGTGTTTCTTTTTATTCTAGTCCTCATAAATCTTCTAGTGTTCTGGATTATATTCACTTTGATGTTTTTGGTCCAGTAAATGTTCCTTCATTGTCGAATTCAAAACATTATGTATCGTTCATTGATGATTATTCGAGAAGGGAATTTGTATATTTTCTAAAAAGTAAATCAGAAGTGTTCAGTCAATTTAAAGAGTTCAAAAACTTGGTTGAAAATCAAACTGGTAAGAAAATTAAATGCTTGAGGACAGAAAATGGTGGTGAATTTTGTTTTGCAAAATTTGAAAATTATTGCAAAGACCATGGAATTAAGAGGCATAAAACAACACCTTACACTCCGCAGAAAAATGGAGTTACTAGAAGGTTGAACATGACACTGATGGAGAAGGAAAGAAGTATGTTGAGCAATGCTAGTCAAGAGCAGAAGTTCTAGGTTGAGGCTGCATGACTACAACATGTTACTTGGTAAATCGATCTCCTTCTTCGAAACTTGTTGATAAAATGCCTATGGAAGCTTGGTCTCGTAAGAAGCCCTCTCTGAGACATGTTCGAGTCTTTGGATGTGAAGCATATGTTTATGTTCCAGATATGAAGAGATATAAATTAGAGAACAAATTTGTTAAGTGTATCTTCATTGGCTACGACATTGGTGTGAAAGGATACAAGCTTTGGAATCTAATGACTGAAAAGGTTGTATACAATAGAAGTGTAATATTTTGAGAGTTGAAACCTTCTTCAGTGGAACTGTAGTCAAAGACGAAAGAAAATAAAGAGGAAAATGATGTTGAAATACCTCTAACTCCTGAAAAAGAGGAACAACACATTGATAGTGTACCTGAAACTGAGGAGAGTTCGAGTAGCTCTGAGAGTTCTGAAGAAGAATCACAACCTCAGCCTTAGCCTGTGAGGAGGTCTACATGTGAAAACAAGCAACCTAATAGGTATGGATTCTCTATGTTGGATTCTAGGTGTGCCTATGTTTTGACTACTAATACTGATGAGCCTAGGACTGTAAAAGAGGCAGTTGAAATGACTGATTCAAAGTCCTGGTTGGAAGCCATGAATGAAGAAATGACATCGTTAAAGAAGAATGACGCTTGGGATTTGGTTCCATTTCCTGAAGGTAGAAATCTCATGGGTTGTAAATGGGTTTTTAAAAGGAAATTTGGTTTGGATGGTAGTATTGAAAAGTACAAATTGAGGTTGGTTGCAAAGGGTTATTCATAGGTAGAGGGAATTGATTATGGGGAGATCTTTTCTCTGGTAGCAAAGCTGACATCTGGGCATGTGCAAGATCATGATGGGCCAAAAAGTGGTGATATGATGGGTATGTGTAGGGTATGTGGCTGATGACTTTTTTTTACCCAAAATTGATAAAACAAAAAGGGTTTTTAAAGGAGATTCTTAGCTTTCCACCAATATAAATTATTCTTTACTTTGAATTTAATAAATAATTATTATTCATTTTCTATTTGAATTATGACTAAAGTCCTAATTGATAAGCTGATTGAAAAGCATCTATAGCTTTCAAACGATGTCACATTTTTTAAATTTGAAACATGTGTCACATTCTATGCTTCGCATACTATAGGATTAAAAAAAAAGAATTAAATTTCATAAATTTTTGACCAAGTTAAGGTGGTCAGACATATGAGCTTTTATATATTTTAAAAGTTGTAATAAAAAATTCATAATTAATTATTTACTTTGAAAAAAATTATAAAAAAATATGCATCACATCGAGACATGAGTCCTTTAATATCTAAAATCTAATTAAAAAATATTATCATTTTATTGTGGTTAGGGTGGTCAGATAGACACCTACTTCTTATTTTTTCCCTGAAATTTAAGTACTACTGCATTGAAATTTCAAATTTTCACCAAATAGATTTTTATTTTTTTTAATATAGAGGATGAGTACATGACAGCAACTCATGCCTATAACGAAGCCATTTGGCTTAGAAGATTGTGTTTTGATATTGGTTTTGATGTAGGGAAGATTATTATTTGTTGTCATAGTTAGAGTGCCATTTGTCTAGCGAAAAATCCTACTTTCCATGCTAGGATGAAACATATTGATGTGCAGTATCATTTTGTACGAAATATGGTGGAGGATGGAAAGGTCTATTTGGAAAAGGTGGACACTTTGAAGAACTTTGTTGATGCTTTGAAAAATCCAGTGAGCACATAAAAGTTCATATGGTGTGCAAATTCGATGGGCCTTGGGGTCCAAAATATTCAATGACTTCGGGTATTGAAAAGGGTTCAGTGAGTTCTTTGTCAAGTGCGAGATTGTTGAGAATATGTGTCTTAAACTCACTAGTAGAAACCTTGATACTGTCGTCAAGCAGCAAAGAATTCATAAGTATTATGATTATGCCTTTACCTCTATACTGTAGGTGTCTTTACAATGGGATATGAGGGCACAGTTACCGCCATACTACAAGCACCTCTCAGTTGTGGAGCAATAGTGTGGTGGATACCGCCATACCGCAGGAGCTTGCTGAATGTGGAGCGGTAGCACGGTTACCACCATACCGCTGGAGCCTCTCATGTATTGGGAGGTAGTGTGGTAGTTACCGCTATACTATAGGTCATCGGATGTGCAATAGTAGTGTGGCGTAAACCACCACACCATGGATTCTTGTAAATAGTCTAGTGGTAGAGCAGTTACCACCTTACCTTGGGAGCTATTGACTTGTTTGGAGGTATCACGGTAAAATGCCACCCTATGAGAACCTATTGAATGCGCAGTGGTAGCACAGTGTAAGGGGAAGAGCATGACTTCTTGGTTGACCTTTGAGATGCAAGTCGTTAAAAGGAGGAGTTTGTTGACATGGAAGAAGGTCGTTTGAATGACTGGGAGGTTCGACGGTTGCTCTATGGAGGAAGTTGAATGAATTAATCATGGTTTTTGCTATACATTGCAACGTATGGAAATTGTGAAGAGTTTAGTAGTTCAATAGTTTAGAGGTTGGATGATCAATTGATCTGTGAGAGAGTTTCATTGTATGTTGTAAGAAAGCATTGTAACTATGATGTTTTGTACAAAATTGATCAGAAAATATTGTTGCTGTAATATTGATGCCTGAAAGGAGAGTCTATAACTTGTATGTAATTTGATTGCTATAATACAAGTGATTTTCTTTGGTGTGGTGGGTTTTTCTCCCATAAGGGTTTTCCCACGTAAATCTGGTGTCAATTGTGTTTGAGTTTATTTCTCTATTCTATTATTTCCTTCATGTGCATCTTAATGGTATGTAATTGTAAAATTTAAAGTCATATATGCATTCTTCTCTGAGTTTTGACATTAGGAAAGTTTGTTCTACATCCGTATTATTTCCTTACATTGCCTTCCAATTCACCGTGAGGTCAGGTATTGCTTGGTATTTTTTCATTTGATTAATTTGGTTGATTAGTGTTTTGATTAATTATTACATTAAAATAAAATTACTAAAGTTAAAGTAATTTTTGATAATTAATAGGGGTATATGTAGGATCATCATGGAAAAATAGGCCCTTAAGTGGGGAAAAATTTAGAAAAATCAAAGTTAGGCAACTTAACGTAAAAACTTGAATAAGTTATTTATATTATTTCAAAAATATGTAAGAATAGAATCTATAGCAAATTGAATGTAGTTTCTAAACTACTAGGTTTTTCTGTTTTTAAATATCTATTTGGTGAAATTTTGAAATTTCAATGCAGTACTACTTAAATTTCAAGGAAAAAATAAGTAGGTGTATGTCTAACCACATTAAAATGATGATACTTTTTTATAATATTTTAGATATTAGTAGAGGACTCATGTTTCGATGTGATGCATATTTTTTTGTAGCTTTTTTTCCAAATAAATAAATAATTATAAATTTTTATTACAACTTTTAAAAAATATAAAAAATCGTATGTCTGACCAACTTAACTTGGTCAAAACTTCATGAAATTCAATTTTTTTTAATATTATAGTATCTAAGCATAGAATGTGACACATGTTTTGATTCAAAAATTTGATACCATTTGAAAGTTATTGATGTTTTCCAATCATCCTATTAATCAATAATTTACTCATAATTCAAATAAAATGAAGGGTATGTGCGATCATGATGGGCAAAAGTATATATGATGGGTATGTGTAGGGTATGTGGTGGCAAAACAATTTTACCCAAAATTGATGAAACAAAAGGGTTTTTAAAGGAGATTCTCAGCTTTCCACCAATATAAATTGTGCTTTACTTTGAATTTAATAAATTATTATTATTCATTTTCTATTTGAATTACGACTAAAGTCCTAGTTGATAGGTTGATTGAAAAATTATAGCTTTCAAATGGTATCACATTTTTTTAATACAAAACATGCATCACATTCTATGCTTCGTATACTATAGGATTAAAAGAAAAAATGAATTTCATGAAGTTTTGACCAAGTTAAGGTGGTCAGACATACGAGTTTTTATATTTTTTTTAAGTTGAAATAAAAAATTCATAAATAATTATTTACTTGGAAAAAAATTACCAAAAATATGCACAACGGAACATGAGTCCTCTACTTATATCTAAACTCTTATAAAAAAATATTATCATTTTATTGTGGTTAGGGTTGTCATACAGACACCTACTTATTTTTTCCCTAAAATTTAAGTGCTACTACATTGAAATTTCAAATTTTCACCAAATAGATTTTTTTTTTCAAATAAACCTAGTAATTTAGAAACTACATTCAATTTTCTACAAATTCTATTCTTACATATTTTTGAAATAATATAGATAACTTATTCAAATTTTTACATCAAGTTGCCTAACTCTGATTTTTCTAAATTTTATCGCCACTTAAGGGCCTATTTTTTCCATGATGATCTTGCACATAACTTGAATAATAATTATTTATTAAATTCAAAGTAAAGCATAATTTATATTTGTGGAAAGCTGAGAATCTCCTTTAAAAACCCTTTTCGTTTAATCAATTTTGAGTAAAAAAAAAAAGTCATCAGCCATATATCCTACACATACCCATCATATCACCACTTTTTGGCCCATCATGATCCTACACATACCCATAGAGTCTTGTATATAATTGAGGTATTGAAAAAATAAAATATTATTAATTTTTTTATTTGGTTTAAATAAATTAAGATTATGTCTTTTAATAAAGAAATATAAAAATAAATATATTGATCATTGTGATGTGCAAATAGAATTAAATGTAAAGTTAAAATTAATAAATAAAATATTTTAAAAGTTGATTTACTAAGTGTAAATAAACAAGGATATGTTTATAAATAAACATATTGGAAGAGTGGTGGTGACCGATAGATGTAAAATAAAATAAAATAATTAAATTAAAGAAAAGTTGCATGCAACAACATACATACTAGAGTGGCTAATAAATTGGTTAATTTGCTATAAGAGGGGCATTTTAACAATATCTGTAAAAACTAATCTGGCTACTCTTTTAGTGAATTTTTTCTTCTTCTTGGAGGTTTTCTTCTGATTTTGGAGGTTTTGGGAATTAGGTTTCTACAGAGGTTGTTGGGTTTCTAAAGAGTGTTGAAGCTACAAGTTAGAGTAGGAAGCTCAACATAAATCTTTAGCTCACTTAGTCGAGTTAATCCAGGTTCCCATTGTTCCCTTTCTCTCAAATTTAATTATGTTTACAAAAATAATTTTGGATCTTAGTGTCGTGAAGAAAAAAAAATCTTTTGTAGATAAATTATGAATTGAAACAAGTAAAAGAAAAAATTGTTTCCTCAAAAGATTGCAAAGCCTTACTATAATAGAATCCATCTAGTATGTCTACTGTAATCAATTAATTTATTTTTTTTGGAAGATTTCTGAAGTCTAAAGTTTCAACAAACCCAATTTGTGAATTCATTTCTTTGTGTGCTTACTAGCTACAACAATTTTTGTGTTTAGTTTTTTTTTCATGGATGTATGCCGCACTCCTTTTTCCCCTATGCCTACTTTGCTTTGGAATGAGTCGAGTCTCTTGTTTCGGTTTCAATTTAACTTACCATAGATATGCCTAGTTTTCACTAAGTACACTTTTTCCTATAGTCAAAGCCTTGCATTTGTTTCTCATCAAAAAATGTATATTAAATTAGAGGTATCTTTACTCCATTCCCCCCATCCAAGGATTTTGAATCATATTGCATGTGCTATGTTGGTATTTAGTTTTTGTTCTTTGTGAATATTCCCCTACATCCTCTTGAATGCCAGTATGGCACATGCCTTGCAATTAATTGAATCTTTTGTTAGTATTTTATTTAAATATTTTTGTGTATGGAGATTATAGTATTCACTATCTCATTGGAATGTGATATACATTTTAGTTTGTTGAGAGTGTAATACTAAAGTCTTGTATACTAGTCGTGCACCCAAACCTTCTTGGCTACACTTGTCATTTGGTGTGGGTGATAGTCGTTGTTTGTGGAATTTAAAACTCTGTGTATCCTTGGACTCACTCTAGGAATTCACTATTATTATTATTCCTTGCTTTTTAATTAACATTGCATTAAATCAAAACATCTGATTTGTATGTAGATTGATAAATTTACAGTAGGTTGCCAATCGACAATATGAGTTGGATGTATAAATTGATGTTTAGCATTTGATGAACTGAAGTTTCTTGTACATGCATCGTGCCAGGTAATTTTGTGTTGTTGATGGGTGTTTTTTTCACTTCTTAACATAGGCAGTGCATAGGTGCACTACCTGTCTTGAAAGGAAATCTTCAACAAGTTGTTAAAAATCACCCCAAGGTCTCTTAGGTGTCAGTTCATGACTTGCCTAGAATATCTCAGTAGTTTTAATGTGATCTTGTTGGTAATCACAGGGAAGACTTACGTAAGTTAAGCTGGAGGAGAATTGGTTCTTCCAATGGAGTTCTTAAAATGGGAAAGTGATTGCACAATTGTTGTAGGTTCAAACAATAGTCTAAAACTCCTATTTCAGCTTCATATTTGACTTTACAATGTGCAATCAAAGTCACTATAATTTTTTTTTAAAAAAGGAAGGGAAGAGAGGAAGTTCCTAGACCTGAAACTACTGCTGAATAGTGATAATGGAGGACCCTACAGTGGATAGCCTTCCCCAAAAAAAGTTCCACTTAACCAATTCAAATTACAATCTCATGAAACCTGTGCAATCTTCGAAGGTCTGCAAATTTTCAACCTTTCATTCACCATAAAGCATGAACAAGAGATAGAACTTAAGTGTAGCATTCATATAATGTTCAGACTAGATTTACACTACATTTTATCAGCAATAAACAACAAAAAGCATGAACAAGGAAGTGCATCAACACAACAGAATTCTTCAAAACCAATGAACAACATTAACTAAACTACTAAAGCAAGCTAAAACATATCGAAAAAAAAAGCTAATCTACTCAAATTCACTAACTATGAGAAGAAGAATCATGCAACATAAAGTTGGAACTCAAGAATCCACCAAATTAATGAATTTATATTAAAATTCCAGCAGCATGTCTTTACAACAACTCAACTCTCTCTTGAAAATGAGAGGAGACCGCCTATTTATAGTGTCGAAAAAACAAAATGAATGGCCAAGATTTAATCTCATTGTGTGGCAAAGATTAACTACAAACTAGGGTTTAACCTACCCCCAAATATATTGCAATTTAAAATTACATTTTGTCATTTATTCTATTTTTTCCTCATGTGGTAGTGCTATAACTCTTTTTTCTTCTAGTTGATTTCCTTTTGCTGCAACTACTTGGTGAGGAATTCATCATAAATCATAGGATTTCCTTCATTCTTCTTTGCAATGGCATATTCCACAAACTTGTCGATCAATGCCTAGAGCTTGTTCCACTCCAATATGTCTGATTGAAGCACCTTTAGTTCAATTTCTTGGATTTTCTCGTAAGCTCATCCCACTCCCTGTCATACTTTTGTGCATTCTTTATCACCTGTTTAGATTGGGCGAAGGCCAGTGCAACAAAACCCATAAAATCTAGTGTACGTGCATCTTTGGTTGTATTCTCCATCTTTTTATAAAAGTATGGCTTTATTTTCTCTGGGTCTAGTTCGATGGTGGGCATATCAAAATATGTCATTATCCTTAGATATTCTTCATAGGCCACCTTGATTTCCTCAACCTAATCAATATCTAGCTCCACCTCATGGAGCACTCATTCTGACACTTCCTTTCTATGGTCCAAGCCCAAGTTTCATATCTCTACGATCCATTGGTCACCTTCTACCAAATCAAGCTCCTTTTCCCAGGATCTCTCAGGTATCTTGAGGATAGCCTCAAGCTTCCAATATGTGATCCTATATAACTCTGGGAAGTCAGTGCAGAATTTCCTTATTCCCTTGAGTATCTTTTGTACCTCTAAGAACTTTTTCATTGTCCTGATAGTGTGACCTATGCCCATGTTTCCATTGTAGAGGACCTATTTGAACCAATCCTTCATGGCCTTTTTCTAATTCTTTCTTCTCCCCAATTTATCAATGTGGTCCTTGGACATCAGTTGTGGTGGCGCTAATGACATAGTGGGAAGTTCCTCAGGAAACGACCATTGTTGAATGTAAGTTGTTAGATCCGCCACCTGTTCTTTTAACTCCTCTTTAGAGATCTTATCTTTATGCATCTAATGTACAATTGTGGCAATGGATCCCTAGAGATGGTCAATCTTCTGCTCCCTTGTTGTTGTTCCCAAATCAAGGGTAGAAATATTATAACTGACCCCTTCTTCTCCCACCACCAAGGTAGCTATCTACACTGTCCTGGATTCAAATGCATCCATTGTCAGCTGGGACCTAAACTTTGGCTTCTTCTCTTTATTTGTACTTATTTGGGCTTGAGCCAAGATGGCTTCAAGTCTTGCCTTTAGATCCCTAGGAGGAAGATTCTTCTTTTCTAATTGTATCTCAAGCCATTTAGGCATCTAAGATTCCCCTTTTGGTGATTCATGATCACCTTCTTCTTCTTGGGTGTGTCAGATTTCAATTTGTTTGTTTCTGAGAGCCTCTTGTTCTGTCTTTTCTTCCTCTTCCTTGTTAGAATCCCAAATGAACATTATTTTTTTCCCCAGGGATTCAATGGCTACATGTTCCTTGGGGCCATCCTCCCCTTCAGTGGTTCTCTCTTCTTGTTGTTCATGCCCATGCTCTTCACGGTGTTCTGCTTTTGGGCTCTTCTTCATGGCTTCAGGGTATGTGCAAGATCATGATGGCCAAAAAAGAGGCGATATGTAACTGATATGATGGCCCATGTAGTTGACAACTTTTTTTTACGCAAAATTGATGAAACAAAAAGGGTTTTTAAAGGATATTCTCAACTTTCGACCAATATAAATTATTCTTTACTTTGAATTTAATAAATAATTATTACTCATTTTCTATTTGAATTACGACTAAAATCCTGATTGATAGGCTGATTGAATAAAATCTATAGCTTTCAAATGGTATCACATTTTTTAATCCAAAACATGTGTAACATTCTATGCTTCACATACTATATAATTAAAAAAAAATTGAATTTCATGAAGTTTTGACCAAGTTAAGGTGGTCAGACATACGAGTTTTTATATTTTTTAAAATTTGTAATAAAAAATTCATAATTAATTATTTACTTGGAAAAAAATTACAAAAAAATATGCATCACAATGGGACATGAGTCCTTTACTTATATCTAAAATATTATAAAAAAATATTATTATTTTATTGTGGTTAGGGTGGTGAGACATACACCTACCTATTTTTTTCCTGAAATTTAACTACTACTGCATTGAAATTTCAAATTTTCACCAAATAGATATTTTAAAAAAAAAGCTAGTAGTTTAGAAACTACATTCAATTTTCTACAGATTCTATTCTTACATATTTTTGAAATAATATAAATAACTTATTCAAATTTTTATGTTAAGTTACCTAACTCTAATTTTTCTAAATTTTTCACCACTCAAGGGCCTGTTTTTCCATGATGATCCTGCATATACCCCTATTAATTATCAAAAATGACTTTAACTTTAGTAATTTTATCTTAATGTAATAATTAATCAAATCACTAATCGACCAAATTAATCAAATGAAAAAAATACCAAGCAATACCTGACCTCACAGCAAATTGGAAGGCAATGTAAGGAAAGAATATGAATGTGGAACAAACTTTCCTAATGTCAAAACTCAAAGAAGAATGCATATATGACTTTAAATTTTACAATTACATACCATTAAGATGCACATGAAGGAAATAGCATAATAGAGAAATAAAATAAAACACAATTGACGCCAAATTTATGTGGGAAAACCCAGGTTATGAGAGAAAAATTGACCACACCAAAGAAAATCACTTGTATTAGAGTAATAAAATTACATACAAGTTACAAACTCTCCTTTCAGACGTCAATATTATAGCAACAATATTTCTTGATCAATCTTGTACAAAACATCACAGTTACAACATTTTCTTACAACATAAAATGAAACTCTCTTACAAATGAATTGATCATCCAACCTCTAAACTATTGAACTACTAAACTCTTCATAGTTCCTGTACATTGTAATGTATAGCAACAACCATGATTAATTCATTCAATTTCCTCCATAGAGAAACCGTCGAACCTCCCATTCATTCAAACGGCCTCCTTCCAAGTCAGCAAAATCCTCCTTTTTTAGCAACTTATATTTCATGAAGTTTTGACCAAGTTAAGGTGGTCAAACATACGAGTTTTTATATTTTTTAAAAGTTTTAATAAAAAAATTATAATTAATTATTTACTTGGAAAAAATATTACAAAAAAATATGCATCAGATTGGGACATGAGTCCTCTACTTATATCTAAAATATTATTATTTTATTGTGGTTAGGGTGGTCAGACAGAAACCTACTTATTTTTTCCTAGAAATTTAAGTACTACTGCATTGAAATTTCTAATTTTCACCAAATAGATTTTATTTTTTTAAATAAGCCTATTAGTTTAGAAACTAAATTTAATTTTCTATAGGTTCTATTCTTACATATTTTTGAAATAATATAGATAAATTATTCAAATTTTTACGTCAAGTTGCTTAACTCTGATTTTTATGAATTTTTTGCCACTTAAGGGCCTAATTTTTCCATGATGATCCTGCACATACCCTTCAGCCTCTTCTTTAGGATTTTCTTCTTCCTTTTATTCCCTTTCCTTTTCTTCTTTCTCTTTGGAAAGAGGCATCTCTTTATCATGCTTGCGGCTTTCATCTTGTTCTCTAAGTGGAGGCTCAGTGTTCTCCATTTTCTCATCTGTATTCTTCTCTCCATCGGAGGGATTTTTTACTACTTCTTCCCCAATGTTCTTGAGTTGTTGAGCCAACTCTTCTTCTAGCTCTTGGTTAGAGGTCTCCATGATGTACTTGGTGCCAGCATCTTCTTCACCCTCCTCGGAGGATCCTATTTCTTCACCTTCACGCACCACTTTATCAATCACTAGATGCTGGTATTCAGAGTTCTCATAGTAATCATCTGCTTCTTCTTCCATCTCCTTCATAGCTTCCCTTTATTTCCTCTCCAATTCTTATGATATCTGCATTATTTCTTTCATTTCTGGTGGTTTGGTTGGAGGCATAGTGATAGGAAGGCTAGAAACAACTTGTGCTAGGGAAACTTGCACAACAAGGTTCATGAATACCCCAAAGAACTTCATTGGCATGTTTTGCATGTGCCTAGCGAAGGCTTTTGGAAGCGATAGGGTAGGCATTGTAGTTGTCATTATAGTGGTTAGTGGAAGAGAGGTGGATGGAGACATGGATGAAGAAGAAAGTGGAGAGGTGGTGAAAGAGTAAGAATCTATCACCATTACCTACGTAGTAGGTGGGGTGGAAGCAAGGTCGACTAAGATATCCACCACAGGTGGAGAAGTGGCAACCATCGCTTGAGAAGTAGGCGAAAGGGAAATAGTAGTGGCAACAGCAACAATGGTGACTACGAGAGCAAAGGTAGCAAGTGGGGACTTTGGCTGCTTGGCCTCTTATTCTTCTCCTTCATGGAGTGGGTCATCTTGGATGGTGGGTATCTCTATGAAACTGCCAGATGTCTTTGATTTCTTAGCAAGTTCACCTTCTGAGGCATTCCTTGAGTACACCCTGGGATTAGACTGTCATTTAGCTATCACTTTTCTCTTCCTTGACTTGGTAGATGGAGGATATTTTGGAGTTTCTCCCGTTGGAGTAGAAAAAATAGAGGCACTGTCAGTCTCACTTCCTTGCTCATCCTCGAGCTCACCATATGTTAGGGTAACCCCCTATAGCTTCAATTGGGAGATCTTCTTATCAATCCATTCTTCGGTTCTTACCTCAATCAACTTCATCAGAATATCGAGGTCATTGACCTCTTCTTTGTTCTAGTCAATTAATGGCACTGGGAGATTGGCAACTGCACTGTATCAAGGATCAATTATTGTGTTTCCATCCTCCACTATTTGATTTGGCACAGTGAACAAGTTGACCTTCTCGATAAAGTATGTACCATCGTGCACATGTAGTGCCTCATACACACCTCCTTGTCATCTCTTCAGTTGGCCCAAGAGTCTTCAACATTATGTACATGGGCATGTTCAATCCCGACCATCTTCCTGAGCTCGTCATATGGATCCATCCACGACTAGGCAGTGTGGAGCTCCAGGTTATATTCCACAAGTTCTTTATCAAAATAGTCTGAACACTGGGATGTGTGGACTTCATACATTCCTTGGTCGAAGGAGAGGGGATAGGGAATCCCTACCCTATGTTTGTCGCTTCAGATGGCGTGTGCTCATTATAGCTGCCAAGAGAGTTCAACTAGTATCATCCAGTCATTTAGGTATTGAGGCAGCTTATATCGTTTCTCTAAGAAACCCTCAGCTCGAATGTATGTGAATTTTGGGAATTGAATGAACAAAAGGATGAACTGGCAGATGTAATCATTAGCACTATGTGAGACCCTCCTTTCGAAGTCACCTCCAAGCATTCTGATAATATGGCCTATGAAGGCGTCATTGACTCTGTAATAGTCTTTCTTAAAGTTTTGAATTGAAATTGAGGATACCTGTCATAGACCTTCAATTCCCTACCTAGAGCTAGATTTGGTGCTACAAATAGTCCCCTGTATTGGGCATGGTTGGCAAGCAAATAGACCAGGTATGATGTCATGTAAAATTGTGAAGTCTTCTTCATTTCCACAAATTGCTCATGCAGGCACTAGTTGATCACCCCTACCCAATAGAATTTTGTTTCCCCTCAGATTATTTCCTCTACAAAGTATAGCATCCACTCCTGAAAGAAGGCCATAATTGGAAGGCCCATAACTCTGCTTAATAGGGTTACCAAATCATGGTAATCCTTATACAAATCACTTTGAAAGAGCTCTTGGGGAACTTTATTTGCACTGCCCCTCTTCTCCTTTAGCTAGTACTAGTTGATAAGATTCTTGCACTTGAGGGGATTAATATCCCACATTCGCTTACCATATTCTTTGGATATTTCCTCCATCTCACTAAAGATAGGGATGTGGAATTTTTTCCCTATTAATTTGGTTGAAAAATCAACCAGTACATTCCCATCCATGTCTACAATTCTTCTAGAATCCTCTTGATATGCCTCCCTGCAGACCATCATGAGCTTGGGAGCAATGAGAGCAGGCAGGAAACTAGCAGCCTTTGCCAACTCACTGCTTTTGATCCTTCTGGTATTTTTTGTGGTGGGGTTGATTCAGACCCTTTGTTTGAACTCATCAATGTCAATATGTCCTAGATTTATATCTAAGATCTCCCTCCAATCTATGGTGACCTTAGAGTTGAGGGGTTCCCCTTGGAACTTGTACTTCATTTGGTATTTATCCTCTTTTCCTTAGGGTGCTTTGGCTGGCTTTCTTTCCCTTTTCTTTCTCCATGGCCGCCTCTAAAGGTCCTATACCTGGTTCCATATATCTTGCAGGTGAGAGAGTAGTAAACACATTTGAGCATGAAACATGGGGAAAGTTAGCAAAAATCCAACAAATCAATGTCAAATCAGATAATTCATCACTTAAAGATCTTAACATCTCTTTCAGATCATCATTATCCTTTCACTAGAGGGGGTTATAACAATGCAGGCTTAGGGGCATGAACCTCCCTAGGCTGGTAGCCATTTTGAAGGCAGTTGTAGAGGGGACAACAATCAGGGCACGACAGCCCACATGTCCCAACCCGCATCGATATTTTGTCATGAAATGGGGTCCACCGAGGAGGTCAATCCATTTTGGCACATGGGTCAAAATCTCTTTGAAGTTTTGGGAGTGTTAAGTTCATCTTTTGGTCATGGGTATGTGTAGGATCATCATGGAAAAAATAGGCCCTTAAGTGGCAAAAAATTTAGAAAAATCAGAGTTAGGCAACTTGACATAAAAATTTAAATAAGTTATCTATATTATTTCAAAAATCTGTAAGAATAGAATCTATAGAAAATTGAATGTAGTTTCTAAACTACTAGGTTTGTTTAAAAAACAAAAAAATCTATTTGGTGAAAATTTGAAATTTCAACACAATGGTAGTTAAATTTTAGGGAAAAAATAAGAAGTAGGTGTTTGTCGACCACCCTAACTAAAATAAAATGATAATATTTTTTATAAGATTTTAGATATAAGTAGGCGACTCATGCCCGGATGTGATGCATATTTTTTTGCAATTTTTTTGCAAGTAAATAATTAATTATGATTTTTTTATTACAATTTTTTTAAAATTATAAAAACTCGTATGTCTGACCACCTTAACTTGGTCAAAAATTCATGAAATTCCTTTTTTCTTTTTCTAACCCTATAGTATGTGAAGCATAGAATGTGACGCATGTTTTGGATTCAAAAAATATGATACCGTTTGAAAGCTATAGATGTTTCTCAATTAGCCTATCAATCAGGACTTTAGTCATAATTTGAATAGAAAATGAATAATAATTACTTATTAAATTCAAAGTAAAACATGATTTATATCAATGCAAATCTGAGAATCTCCTTTAAAAACCCTTTTCATTTCATTAATTTTGGGTAAGAAAATAGTCACCAGCCACATACCCATCATATTGCCACTTTTTGGCCTATCATGATCCTGCACATACCCTCATGAAGGTCCAAGGTAGGAAGAAGCAAGAAGTGGCTTGGACATTGAAATGACGTTGCCGAATGGAATTTCTCATGTGATGTTCCACCATGCGGGTCCCGCGACTTTAGAGGAGTGCATTAGAATTCATGTAGAGATAGATCCACTGTAGGTCAGATGATGCTGGAAGATATTGGGTCATGACTGTTTGGCACGGTGAAGTCTAAACAAAGGTCTGGCAGAAGAGGCCCACATCATCAGGTCCATGGAGGGCTTTGACATTTCTTTATTTATTATCCATCATGAGGCAATTGATAGGGTCGAGCTCCACATAGAAAATAGACAGAGGTCTGTAGACATTTTGGAATGGCAGGAGCAAGACGGAAGTCCGGTAATGACTTCCCACAAGGAGCAGCTCACCTAGTTTGTGTCACTTAATTGTTTTCACTTTTGAGTTTGGACGAACGTAGTGGGTTCGGGACCCACAGTGTAGATGTTCAATGTGTAAAGGCTATTTGGAATGATGGCCAAGTCATGGTGACCCGCGACTAGAGGTCCATGGTGCGGGATCTACAAAATGGGGCAACACTTAATCATTTAAATCATAGAGGACAAATGGTAGAGGCAGAGTCAGGGTTGGGACCCAGTCATCGAAAAGGTGTCACCCTTTCACTATTTTGAGTTAGTCATTTTTTTAGAGGCGAAAGGTTAGCAAAAACCCCCAAAGGACAATCTGCAAAGGGGATAGATTGCTTTGATTAAAACTTAGGCAGAAACTGTGAAGGTGGGGCCTGATAGGTAGACAAACGGGTGACAAGGGTCGTTGAAAATGGTGGAGCCAAGATAGAATCCCATAGATAAAATTCTGCGAGGTTCAACCCACAATGGGTCATGACTTCAATAGTTTGGATCAATTAGGTCTGATTGGTGATGATTGGGGCAGGACTCGACTATCGGGAGGATCAGGTCAGATGGTCGTTTTGGAATGACATGGCCCAAGGGGCATTCCACAAGTAGACGCCCGTTCTTGTGGACCCGAGAGGGGTTGAAGGCTCTCTATTTTAAGCTTATGAATGTTATCCAAGTTCAAAATGGCCAAGATGAGGGGGCTTCCCATGAGGGCGGGCTTGATGAGGGCATTTTTCATTTAAAGTTTAGGCATTGTCAAAGGAAGGTGATGGTGGTGGCTAGGTTGCGGGCCCGTGGGGCATGAATGCTTTGATTGAGGAACAACCATAGGGACCTCAAGTCCCGCATGTGGCCTACAGATGAATTTTGAAGTTTATCAGAATTTCAACTTATGGGTTTGTTCGACAGAGGTTTACCCTAGTTGATTTTAAGCTTTCCTTTGAAGGTTTTATCAAATTTTATAGAATTTAAAGGAAAACTCAAAATAGGGTATGTGGAAGACAAATAACCTACGAAGCCTGACAAAGATGGATAAAAAAATAGTTGGAAGAGGATTTGAATCAATGAATGAACTCGGTAGGCATGATGGTGGCATTGGCGGGAAGCTCTCTGACTCATTTTTGGACTTTCGACAAGTGAAAATGATAGCTCAAGATGGGCTATTTATAATTTTTTTAGAATTTAATTCCTCTCATAAATGTGGGTATGACCGTACTCTAGGTTGGTGAGTAGTTAGTTTGAAAACAATGGCATGAATGATGAAGTCCACTAGGCAGACGACAATCAGAAGTTTAACCATTCAGGTGTTCAGTAGTGAAAATGATGCAGAAGGGTGCGAGTTTCACCAGCTGGGAGGATGCCCTATGATGGCCATTCAGAACAACTGGGAAGCCAAGGAAACCCACATGGAGCAGCTCGTAGGGACGGATCCGCACTGCTCCAAAGATGCCAGGTTAAAGATGGAAGGAAAATAGCGAAGGAAGTTCCACAAAGGCCTAAAGCCTTGAAAATTTGAGGGTAGTAAAATATGGTCAACTCAAAGTGACTCTTCTAAGATTCCTTGACCACTTAGGATGCAAAATAGGTGGCATGGAAAATTAGGCAGTGACAAAAATAACTCAAAAAAATGAAAAGAGAGGGTCCCCATTTTGAATGGGGCATGTGTGCTTTAGGCACAACAGGTGTATACAGTTGTTAAGTTGGCATTCAATTTTATAGAATCCATTGAACTTGTATTTGATAGGAAATTGATTTTATGTGAATCATTGTACATATGATTGGTTTTCTATTTGATAGTCTTATGAAATCGATGTATAAGAAATTCATTTTCCAACCGATCGTATATATAAATATATATGTGTGTGTGTGTGTGTGTCTATGTATATATATATATATATCTAAATATGTATATACTTATATAGTTATGTTAAACTATATATGTAGCTATATTATAATCTACAGTTTTAAAAACAACATTTAGATATAATATATATTTATAATTAAATATATGCATATATATAAGCATATACCAATTTATGTGTGTATGATTATATATATGTATATATTTATATAATTATAGTTATATTTGTATATGTATTGTAATGGTGATTAGCAAAATAATATTCTTACTGTTGCCCAATTTTCACCTATGGGCTAAATCAGTTGGGAATCTATGTTTCAAGTGTTCATAAAGGAAAA
This sequence comes from Sequoia sempervirens, assembly GCA_007258455.2. Classification (NCBI taxonomy): domain Eukaryota; kingdom Viridiplantae; phylum Streptophyta; class Pinopsida; order Cupressales; family Cupressaceae; genus Sequoia; species Sequoia sempervirens. The sequence continues at coordinate 103,389,357 of VDFB02000013.1, forward strand.
ATGGGGACATTGTTGTGCAAGATTAAATCATACATTTGATGCTAAGTCACAAGGAAGCCTGTTGAAAGCATGCCTCAGTCAAGTTTGGCATAAAATTCCTCTAAGGAGAAAGTCGCCAAGACCTTCCAGATGTCTCGCCAACTAGAAGGGGTTCTATTCATTTTTGAAATGTCTTGGTCGGCCAGACATTTTAAATCACCGTGGGTTTTTAGAAATCTCCCCAACATGATGAGGTCTTTCCGACATGGAGTGGTGGTCCCAGATAGAAGTCTCGCCAAAATATTTAAGTTCAGCAAAAGGTTTGCCCGACTTGTTGATGTCTCCCCGATAGAAAAGGTCTCGCCGAATGGAGGCATCATCACCATGAGGCTTGGCCGACAGAGGGTGGTCTTGCTGAAAGGAAGGAATTTGCGCTTGGGGAAATAGAATCATTTCGGGGAGATGTCTTAGAAACTAATGAATGTCTTGGTGAAAGGAGATGTCAACGAGGAGAAAAGGTGGGCCTCGCTATAACGTCTCACCGAAACATGGGAGTCTTATCGAAAGAAATAATTGATAAGACTCCTGGCCATGGGTTTGAGTTCAACATGAGGTCTTATCGAAGGATGAAAGTCTCACCGAAACAACATAGCTTCAGAATAATGTCTCACTGAACCAACAATGTCACACTGACGTTTGTTCACAAGAGGATATCGGTATGACTTTTTACATTCACTATGAAGTCTTGCTGATGGTTGTGAGGTCTTTCTAATAGCTGCTACAAGGTGTATTTGCATCGGGGAGACATGATTAGAGTCTCACCAACATGCGATCCAGATGGAGGACCTCTAACCACCTGGGAATCTATGTGGAGTGAGTTCAACCAATCAGAGGGAGAAAAAGATGAACCATTGTCCATTTGATTGATTGACCACCCCGGCAAAGAAGATCAACGGAATAGAAACAATATGGATCTACTCTATGAATAGAGCAATGAATGAGTTCAATATACAGGTGGTGGCATTTGTAAGAATCTAAGAGGAGACTGAAGACTCATTCCAGAAAAGGTCAAAATGCAGAAGGATCTGGAGCAAGAAGAAAGCTGGTAGAAAGGAGAAAGCCTCAAGTCTGTGACACCTAGGATTGCTGCTGGCAGAAGAGTCAATCGACATTTATGGTAACACTTAGAAGAATTCAAGGAAGCTCGGCAAGGAGATTTGAAGAGAGACATGAGGACCAGAATTTAATGTTGTAAAAGATCTTAAGGCTTCCCCTGAGGATGATCTGTCACGAAGATAGACACGAGGATGCAATTGGATGCATAATTAATTTCATTTAAAAGATCTAAGGGTAGATCTTTATGAACGAATATTTTGTAAGCCCAGAGGGGCCGACATCTTTTGTATATATGGCATTTTTTCCTCTTCGTAAAGGAGTTTAGATTATGCATTCTGGAGAGTTAGTGATTTTTCTCAAATCCTTTCTCAGCTGATGTATGCTTTGTAACTCATCTAGAATTTTGAATATAAAATATAGAGATTACCTTGGAAACCAGTGTTAGTGTTCATGCTACTTTCATTTTCTTTTAGATTATGTGATTTTTGTACTATTTTTTCTCAATCTGCATTTGAATTTTAAAGTTGTGAAATTCATCTTTCCTTCTGAAAGTGTATATGCAAATTAAGCCTTTCAAAAATGATGCATAATTTCACGAAGTTCATGTTGAGTTAATGAAGTAACTATCATTAGTTTTTGAGTGTATGTTCATCTATTTTATTTCATGATTCCTTTCAGTTTGGTGCATCACCATAGGAGTATTTTTTAAAATTTTATGTTCCTTCTCCCTTTACCTCACAAAGATTGGTAATTAAGTGGTATCACCATAGGAAGTCGGCCTTCTCTGGAGGTTGACCTCTATTTGTAAGTGACCCACAAATTTAGAGGTCTTCCCATGTTACACTGGATTGTTGAGTTTACATTCTGCAGGGTGCAAATCCAAGTGGTAATAGTTTATGGCACACCCGGTGGGACGAATTCCACCTTATATTGTTGGTTTGGTATGCAACCAGCAAGTTTCAGACTTTAAAGAAGTCATTTTTCATACTTGGCAACTCCATAAAGAGGAAGAACTTTAGAATCAATGCTTTTATAGTTTATGAGAAGAATTTAGACAAGGAGCAGTTCATCCCCTTTTGAATTTTTGCAATTGTCACCACCAGGAGACAAGGCAGAGCAACATAAAGGCCACGAACAACATTTGTTTATTCTAGGAGAACCAAATCTACTCCTCTATCTGTGAGATCCCATATTGATGTCCCTTCTTTTGTTTCACCTAGAGTGCAAGTAAACCCACCTCAACCACCTCTAATGGCTACTCCCAGAATTCATCCTTTTGTGCCATTTGATGGAGGTAGTCCATTAAATTTGGCACAACACAATGACATTCCAATGGAAACTTTGAAAAGCTTGCCAATTTTCACTGGGGAAGATCAGACTACCTCGATTGAACATATACAAGATGTTGCTTCCTTATGTGGTGTGCACCATGTCACATAAGAAGATGTAGTTGTAAGACTTCTTGCAGCATCATTCAAAGGAAGAACATTACAATGGTTTAGAAGTCTTGGAGTAGGTTCAATTGCCACCTGGGATGAATTAGGTGACAAATTACACAGGCAGTTTTAGGAAAGGTTAGATAATTTGTCTTTGTTGGAGCAATTTCAACTTCAAATTTCAAGAACCTGGGATAGAATCCCAGCAATGGTGAGACCACCTTCAGAATATGCATTTTTGTACTTCTTGAAGGCTCTTAATAGCGATATAGCTATTATGATACAATCAATGGGGGGTGTTTCTCTACCAGATGCATTTGAAGTAGCAATCAGAGCTGAAAAAAGCCTAATACAGGCTAGTAAACTTGCTCCTAGGCCATCGATGCCTATATTTCCAAATATTCATTCGAATATCCCTTTATAGATACCACTGTTTGCACCTTTTTCGCTTGTTCCGGCAGCATCAACTGCTATAACACAAGAAGCTATTGTTTCAAGATCTTCAAATCAATTGCAGGAAATCAAAAGTCTATTGCAGACTTTTGGTAATGAGCTTGTGAGCTTGGAAAAGCAACAATCATATAGTAGGCCTTATCAATAGCAGAATCTAGGTCAACAACAAGCATATCAAGGTAATAGGCAGGCATATCAAGGCAACTACCAGGGCCCAAGGTAGAATGTGAACACAAGACCTTTTCAGGCCTATGCTCTAGCACCTGTTAGTGCAGTTAAGGACCTTGTCCCCATTCAAAACAACTTAGCAGTAGATTATGAGTGGTGCTACCCTTGTAACCAATCTCACAATCAGGTCACTTGCTCAAATGGACTCATTAATCAGGCACTTATGGTACAAAATTCCTCGAGTTCACAACAGAATGAATTTAATGATGCATCTCCACAACACCAAGATCAACCTACCAATGATACTACCCTACTTAACTGGAAAGGTGAGGAATTTTGTGGATTGAATGTAGGTAATTCTCCAATTGCAGCTAACACAAGGGTGAAGAAAAGAGCTTTTGAGTTGAATCAAGCAACTGATAGGGGGAAAGCAACGGCTACAGGACCATCTACATCTCAAGTGACTAATGGTTTGC
>VDFB02000013.1:103393084-103472602 GCA_007258455.2 Sequoia sempervirens
TGCGTTTTTCAAAATTACGGTGAAGCTGGAGGAGAAAGGCTAAAGCCTTTGGTTGCAGGAAGAGTAGCGGGAGGAACCTAAATGAACTGCTAAATGAATTCTTCTTTTGAAACTGGTTTATGGTACAACCAAAGTCGGTGGCCATTAACTAGAAATTTGAAACGGATTGGATCAATTGTCACCAGCTGTACAGCTCCATTGTCAAACACATTCTCAACTTCATAGGGGCCACGCCAGCATGTTGTGAGCTTACCTTGGTTCTCTTGATATCTGGAATCATATAACAGAGCCCAATCACCAGTAGAAAATTTCCTGGTTTTGATGTGTTGATCATGCCATTTCTTCTTTTGCTGTTGGATTACTTCTGTGTGTTGCAGGGTTGCTTTTCTTATTTCGTCAAAAGCATTTAGCTGTAGGAGACAGTCCTTCTATGCTTCAGATATTTTCATATTGAGTTCAAGAGCTGTCCTCAAAGTTTTGTGCTCAAATTCTATGGGCAACATGGCTGTTTTCCCATAAAGCAGCTCAAAAGGTGTAAACCTAGTTGTCTTCCATGTAGTTCTGTAGGCCCAAACTGCTTCAGGAAATCGATTGCTCCAATCTTTTCTATGGAGCTGCACTGTCTTTGTTAAGATCACCTCAATTTCCCTATTTGTTACCTCCGCCTGACCATTGGCTTGAGGGTGATAGGGGCTAGACTTCCTATGTTTGATCTTATAGTCATTCATTAGTGCAATGATCAGATTCGATGTGAATTGAGCTCCCTAATCAGTTACAAGCTCTCTAGGAACTCCAAATCTAGTGAAAATTTGTTCATACAGAAATTCAGCAACCTTGTTATCTTGAGCATGAGTCATAGCTTTTACCTCAACCCACTTTGTTACGTAGTCTGTGCAAACTAGAATGTATGACTTGCCATTTGATGGTGGATCAATTGGTCCCACAAAATCCATTCCCCATTTATCAAAAGGGGTGACTGTGGATGCTAAAATCTGCAAAATGTGGTTAGAAATCTAACAATAAAATTTGCAGAATCGTTAGTATTTCAACAAGAAATTAAAATATTTAACATCCTTATGAAATGATACATCATGTTCAAAATGCAAACAAATGGCAAAAGATCTAAAGCAAAAGCATAAGAAAATATGATGCAAACTATCTCATATTGGATTGGTGTTACATGTGCTAGTAACCCTTTCCCAACCCTTGATTAATAAGCTTAGATGTTGTAAATGATGAAGAGTGAAATGGACAAGATCAAATCTCAAATGAAGAGAGTGACCTTGTAAGATTGTGGAGAGATGGTGAAGGGTTTGATAAGAGATGAAGCCTCTATTTTATAGATTTTCAAAATGCTAAGTGTTGAAGAGAGACCAATGTGGGACTAAGATTAAGCCAATAAGATAAGGCCACTTGTCAAGTGATGATAGGCCAATGGTTGTGCAAGATTTTGGAAGAGTGCCCATGAGAGGGAAAATTTGAATTCAAATTTTGCAATGAATGCTGAGTTTGACTTTGGAAGGGGACATGTAAGAGACATGTAAGGCCTCATAAATGCTCTGTTGGGTGTACATGTCCACTTGGGGGGAAATTCAAACTTGGAGAATATTCTTCCTTTATGCCAAGTTGAAAATAATGATTTTGATAAATCAATTAAATGCAATTTCATGTGCAAGTGGCCAAATCTAGAGAATGCAAGTGGGTGAGATTATCATTTAATTAGGGTTATATTAAATAAATGATGATTATGCTGATTTAATGCTGATTAGGTGAGTTGACTTTTAGGACTTAAATATTTGATTTATTTAAATTAGAAAATGGTGGAATATGATTTGGGTTTGATTTAAATAAAGTCTTGATTTATTTAATTAAATGGATGATGCAAGATGAAGGTTGAATGATTTATGAGAGATGAAATGGTATTATTTGATTATACCTTTGGATTGACCTGATTTACCTGATGAATGGATTTGTTGCGTTTGATCAATTCAATGAGTGGATGAATATGCATAATGTTAATTTGATGTGTCTACATAAGCAATGTACTTGTTGCGTTGGTTCAAAGAATAAACTTGTCGCGATCAAAATCAAAAAAATTCTGATTTTTCGGATGCCCCAGTGGAAAGAAGTACACTGGTACATCGCCCCCTCGAGAGATCGAGTGAAAAGATTCTATTTGAGGATCGATCTCGCGATAAAGAGGTTCAAAATGGATGGTTATGGATGATGATGCAAATGAGATGATTTTAAGATGCTTAGAATAACAAATCTATATTATTCTAAACAACTTAAATGATGATATGATATGAGATGGATGAGATTGATGATGTGATATGCTATGATTATGCAAATGGATGATTTATGAGAGACTAACAGATCTATATTATGATGATGATTATGCAATGCATGTGAAATGATCGATGTTTCCTATGATGTATGATATGGATGATATGTGGTATGCTAACAGTTTTCTAGATGTAGAATGGATGCATGATGGATGCAGGATGGATGGATGCATGTTAGCGCGGAAATGAGATGATGACAAGAGGATCCAACAAGTCCATGATTGGTCGAGACTTTATTAGAGATGATGATGATAGATGATGATGATGATAAATGATGATGATTTGCTTATCAAGGATTGGGATTTTCAAAGGGTCACTTACTTTATGTTTGATAACACACATAGGTACGATGCATCAAGGTATCAAGAACCAGGATGGCGTTGTACCTAGTGTGATGGACTTTGACTCAACAAGCAGATAGGAGTATTCTTGTTCACACTTGACATACTAAAACCTTTGCTAGGGCATACCCCATCAAAAGCAAGTATTCGCCAAGTTATATTACAAGAGCTCCAACAAGCATACACGATAAAAATATACGATCATTGCCCCATTCCTATCTCTGTCCTTCTGCCCTGACATCATCTAGAGGTCCTTGAATGAGCCGCAATAAGATAATCAAAGAAAGATCAAGTAAATAAACAAGTCAATGTTCTTCATACCGTTAGCCAAGGGGACGTGTTTTGTTTTGGATATGAATCCAAAGTGATATCCAAAATGATGCCCATTGTCGAAATGATATATCCTAGGACATACATTGTATAGGATGATGATGGTTTGATAGTTGATTGATAGGCCGCTGATATATATCGACCGGACATGTTTGAAAATGATCGACTTTGATTTTGTTTTAAAGATTTGTTGTTTTGATTTTACTGCATTGAAGCTTGTAGAAATTTTGCTAATTGTTGTGGGATTGTTTCATTTGTAATAAGCAAAGGATGAAGGTGACTTAATTTATTATGGATGATTGGATTATTCGAGTGAGCGCAGATGAGACATGGATTTTTTCAAATATTTGGATGTTTTTACGCTTTTGAATGTTTTGAGGTCAAGCTTTTGGAATTTTATGGATTTTTCAAATGCTCTTTGATTTTTTGAGTTTCGATGTTTTTGGATTTTGATGTTTTTTTGAATGTTTTTGGATTTGATGTTTTTCTAACGTTTTTGATTTTTGATGTCTCTGGCTGATCAAAGATTAGTCTTGCTCATGCTTAAGCTCTCGCAGACCTAATGAGTTCGATTCCCAATTTTTATGTTTTTCATTTTATAGATGTTTTTGATTTTTGATGTGTTGAATGTTTTTGATTTTCTTCAGATTTTCTCATGTTTTTGATTTTCGCATGATTTTGATTTCCATTTGGATATGGACATGAATGGCATCGTTTTGTTTAGATTTTGCCGAAAACCAAGCTAAGCTCTGGAATCCATCGAATGATGGACGATGATGATGATACTGTTGAGGATACACAACAATGCAAGGATTGGATTGATCGGGATTGATGATGATAACATTGTTGAGGATGCACAACAATGCAAGGCTAATGTTAAGAAACACAATGATTAGGATGGATATCCCAAGATGATGATGGATTGATAGTGATTTAATCAAGACTGATGATGATAATCATTATTGAGGATGCACAACAATGAAAGGATAGTGTTAAGCAACACAAGGATATCCTAATGATTTCTTGATTGGATTTGATTGATCATGATTATTGAAGCTTGGTTTGGAACAAAAGATGTTTGGATGATTTGATGTGATGTTTGACGGGCAACTTAGATACGACTGATATCGATTGTTTTGATTGATGTTCGATGAAAGATGACGCTTGATAAGGAATGTTTTCTCGTCAAAATATGCCATGGGCTATGATGATTTGGATTTTTTGCTCACAAGTGACTTGACTAATTTGATTTTACGTTTACCAATGTTCATATCGCCACATAAGTTGGAGGACAGAGACCAAGATTTATTCCCGAAGCAAGATGCCAATATCTGCCCCCAATGTCTAGCAATGTATGGAATGTCATGAGTGGATGCTTGGATAAGTGGATGGATGGATTGATATGGTAAGCACGAAAAGGATGGCAAGGGTTATCTTGCGATAAGATAAGGTGTTCAAATAAAGAATGCTCATTTGGATAATGCTTCATAGCTCAGATAATGCTACATAGGATAGGATCAATGAAAATGACCCATGTCAAGATGTTTACCATAAGCAAGCATAAAGCGTGCCCCAAAATTTTATCAAGATCAAGATAACTAAGATGATGGATGGAGATATATGCAAATGGATTGGATAAATGGTTCATGGATGAGATGGATGGAATGCTCGATTTATTATGGATGGGATGAGATGCTTTCATCTGAACTGGCGCATGTAGATGCTCGATTCCACACATGATGCCTGTTTGCCAGGTTTTCATCATGGTCTTGCCCAAAGCGCCACCGTAGTGGTTTTCACTAGAGGACGATTTTTTTCTCTTTACTATTTTCAATCCTTTTTTTGGATTTTCATGATTTTTTTATTTTTTTGTATTTTTCTGAAAGATTCATGCTAAACCACATGGTGGTGTTGATGTAGATGCCCCTATCATGATGTGCCATCGATATCCTACCTGAAGGAGCTGCTTTGCTAAGATACGTGCACTTGAATGCAACTTTTGGGATTCTTGATCTGCTTCATCGATACCGGAGTTAACTCTGTCTTGGTGCACACATTGTGATAAAGTGCCTTTAGAATCCTTATGATGAAGGGTCATTGCCAATACATGGTCAATGTAAGAATTGGATATTATGTGTGGAGGCGTGGATGGAGTGTGTTTAGGGATAAGAGATGGATTGGTTGACAGTTTGGAACCTTTGACTCTCCAAACTTGGGAAGATGAGCAATGATGAGTGGATACGAAAGTGTGTGTGGAATTAGGACCAACTGCTTGATACACTTTGTACATTGCTTGAGAAGCTTGTTTTTGCTTTTGCGGACATCTTTGATGGATACTTTTCCCTCTTTTATTTTTCCCCATAGTTTCTTTGACTGATGGAGTTTGATAAGGATGATCTTTCTTTGTATTCTTCGGTATCCATTTGTATTTGATTTGTCCATTATGCTTCCTACCTTCTTTTCTTTGATAACATTCTTCATAATTTTGATTCAATTCTTTTTCTTTTGGACATTGGTCCCACCTCCTGTGGATGGGGGTGATGGGGTGGATGAAAGGATTCATGGCGTGGCCGGTTGGTTGTATTGACACTAGTTTCATCATAAGGGATTCTTCTGCAAGGTTCCTATGTTTACGTTTGCTTGAGACAAAGTTGCCCCCAAAGATGGTGTGGGAAGGGCACCTTCATGCTTTGATTTTCCCTGCTCCAAGAGCTCTGTTCAATAAGTGTTCTCCTCATATGACCACCCAGAGTTGGACGTGCTCTTTCAATTTGCTGCTCCGCTAACTCTGCATTATACTATTTTGTCTGATTTTCTTCCTTGAGTAGATAATGTTTGATATCTTTATTCATAATTTCCTCAATCTGATTTTGGAATATATCTGATTGTGATGTTGATAACTCCGTTTGACTGTAAGAGTTAATAATCTGCTCTTTTTGTGTAACACAATCTTGTTCTAGATGAAGATCATCTATGTGTCCATTCATAGAAAGCATCTCATGGGTAGATGGATGAATATGCATTATGCTAGTGTGATCATCATTTGTGACATCTTGTATGGATAGGAGAGTGTCCATTAGATCATTATAGTAGCTCGAAGATACAAATTTTTGATCTTGAATGATTTTGGAGTTGTTTTCGACATGCTTTGGATCAAGTTCTTGACATGGGGCATCTTCAAAGGATGGATTTCTTACAAAGGACTTTTGGATGTTGACCTTAGGCATGGTCAAGTTCAAGGTTCCTTCAACATCTGTAACCACGAGGTCAAAGGGGATCAACATGTTTTGAAAATGACCATTGCTAGACTTTGGTGAAAGATTTTGATCATGCTTTGGAATAAATTCTTGAGATATGTCCTCTAACTCGTAAGGCGATGTAGAGACATTTTCAACATGATCATAGGTGAACTGTTTGTGCATTATGTCAATTGGATCAAATAATCCTAACACTCCTTGAAAGAGATCACTTAAAAGTGGCTCTTGATGTATGGTGAGTTGATCATCGGATTGTGTAGATACATCCTCAATGTGCTCCTCGATGGAGAGGTTTTGATCATTGTTTTCGACAATTGCAGTGGAGAGATTGTGAATGTCTTCAACCATAGAGTCAAGTGATGTTGATATTTCTTGAATTGGCTTATTGTTGAGTTTTGTTGGTAGATTTTGATCGTGATTCAAGAGTGACTCTTGACATATGTCGATTTGATCATTGGATGAAGTAAACGTGTGCTCAGTGATGGATTGATCTTGATCCTTGTTTTCAATAGTTGTCATCTTTTGTGTTTGTGCTCGTGTTGGTTGGGTAGCTTGAGAGGCTTGGGAAATTTGAGAGGATTGTTTCACTTGTTGAGCTTGTGTTGCTTGTTGCATGGCTAGATATTGTTGGAATCCCTTTTGAAAATCCTCTTGTAATGTCACGTTGTATTGGATTGATGTGGTGGAAATTGGTGGTGGTGGGGGTGGTGGTGGATTCAAAAAATCATGTTGGATGCAGTGACATGTATGATAATTTACCGAAAGCATCATGGTAGTGAGGGTTGAGATGATGGGCATGATAGTAGGTTGAGGATTGGAAGGGATAGTGATGGTTGGAATGACCTGAGGTGATAGGTCCGGGGAGACCGTGATTTGATTGGGATCACTGTTGTTGTTTGATTAGGATACCATCCATAAAAGCATGTCGATGGTATATTCAAGGATTTGATAAGGATGGTTTTGATTGGATGTTAGGGTGGATTGATTTGATGGAATGATTAATCGCTAGGTAAAGGGGGTAGCCCTAAACCAAGGAATGATGTGGTGGTAATGGTGGTGGAGATTTCCCTGGCGCAATGCCTCAACTATTTTGGAAAGTTCCAATTTGATCTCACCAAATTTGTTCTTGATTTTGATCTTGACTCACTTGAGATAGTTGATTTGGCTTTTGTTTAAGCAGATTTGGGATGCCTACTTGCGGTTTTTGAATGGGATTATGGGAAAATTGACTTTGGATAATGTTCTGATTTGGGACGATGTTCAGATTTGGCATGATAGGATGAACATTGTTGGTGTTGGGAATCATTTTTCCAAAGTTTTCTGAGTTAGGATTCATGTTTCAAAAACTTGCACTTGGTACATCCACATTTGGTTTGTAGGGATTTGGTGGAATGATGTTGCTCGTTTGAAGACTCATGTATTGATTGTTTGGAGGATAGACTTGTAAGTTTGGACTTTGATTTAAATCTATCATGGGGAGATGTGTTCCAAAATTCAGATTGGGCATACTAACATTCATTGTGCTATTGATATTTGTAGGAGATAGTGATCCTATGTATGGATGTGAGTTTCCATAATCCCATGATTTCATGTTCTTCTTGTGTTTTGACCTTGTTGCAAAGTGACCTCTAAGGTTCTTAAGACCAATGATGAGATGAAGGACGAAAGGTGTAAATGATATGAATGATGAACATTTAGGGACTTTGTATCTATGCTAGACTTAGGGATTTTGATTTCGATTGGTTGATTTGGATGATGAACTTGTAAACCCTAAGATGTTGGATGTGATCTTAGGATGAACTTGTTCAAAGGATGGTTGATAATTTAACTAAGTGTGCATGGAAGGATTCATCCAAACACACCTAGCTAAACAAGTGATTTTAGGGATGTACCCAAGTCTAGGTAATGATGTTTTCAAAAGCTCTAAAGTTGTTTTGGATGGATGAATTTTGATGAATGTGAGAGATGGATGAAGTGTTTGATTTGATCCTAAAAAGACTTAGAGAGACTTTGTTGACTAGGCCAAGGTATTGAAGAACACACTTTTCTCTAAGAGCAATCAAAAGACCAATATGACCAAGAGATATCAAGCACATGTGTGGGGTCCAATTCGTTATCTTTGCTTAGTGTATTCTTTTTACCAAAAACAACCACTTGATTATGTTTCAAACTGAATGTCCAATGTCACAACTTCTTTTCATCACACAAAGTGCTATGTGGAAGTTCCAAGAAATTAGGACAAAGGTTGCCTAATGTTGACCTTTGTAAGAGAAAATTAAGATGTAAACCCAATTACTTAGGAACCTCTAAGGACATAATCCCAAGGGTAAGAAATAGTTCTTGGGTTTTGTCAAAGGTATTTTCTCTAACTAAGGGGTTTGAAACTTTGATGATGATGTTGAATGTTGGTTTTTCAATGTTTTTGATAAACACATTGTGTTTTCAAACATGCAATGTACAAGCCCTATGGATGTGTAAGACAATATTTGTTGAATCCCCACTTGGACAAGTCCAGCTATGCTTATCTTTAGTGAATGGTTAGATGCTTGACCCCACTAGCTCCCCTCCATGGCACTCACTTATACGGGGCAACCAAGCATCAACACCCATGAAACTCCCATGGCATGTTTTCCATTTCTACTAAAGACCGTAGTGGGTGGCTTCTGCACCCATCAGTTTGCACCAACAAATAGATTAAAGATTTTGGCAAATTCTAGTACATGGGTTCTAGTAAGGACTTTCTGTTCATGGAGATTGACCCATTCGACAAGAGTCCCCTTTCAGATCCATCTTGTCAGAGCCAACCGCATGATAATGGCATTTAACCAATACCACATTTATATCCCACTAGAAATACTTATTTAGAGTGTTACCGTTGAGTTGTTCCCTGGGCATTTTTCCCCAGGCAAGGCCTCAAGATAAACAAAAGCCAAGGAGAATGTTCAGAATTCGATCGATCTTTGATGGCACAAAGAGAATGTACGCTTAAAATGCCCTACCTACACTCGCAAGACAAGATGTTCAATTTAAGCCCAAATCAAAAATGTTTCAGCAATAAAAATCTTTGGTGTTTCTTCTTGCACCTCAGATCGCACAAAGTGCAGGGTATACGCACTCAAAAAGACAAAATCAGACAATTCAAGCACTTCTGTTCAAGTGAGGCCTTCAAAGTACTTGAAAGTCGCTTTTTACACCAAAAAGTGTGAGTTTTGATTGTTCAATTCTTAACCTCAAACAAAATCTAGTGAGTTTGTCCTAAGATTCATTTTAAGCCCTTTGCAATGAAAAATCAAATTGTTCGTTTTAGACCCAAATGAGAATTAGTGTTCTAAAGCGAAAAGAAAAACAATTTCATAAATAAGTGTTGAACAAACACTTAAAGCGTTAAAAAACACTTTGAGTTTTCAAAAAAAAAAAAAATCTCCTCCTTTTTCATTTTCATTTGCTAGCCTTTGTATCTTTGTTGATTTTCAGCTTTGTACCTTTTCGCCTACGCTTTTCCTTCATTTGTACCTATTCCATCAAACAATTATGTGAGAATACAAAATAATAAATTAGGTTCATTTTAATCCTTGATTTCAATAAATAATAGAGGCTTAATGATAAACAACGAAGATCAATGCAATCCCTTATTATGTTTAATCATCAATTCCAAAATAAAAGAATGATCTCACAAGGATTAAAAAAAAAAGAAAGATATTTAACAAGAGTGGTTTATGTTTCGCAAAAAAAGAAAACATTAGTCAAAATGAGATTTTATATGATATTCAAAGCTTGTCTTCAAAAGAGAATTTCAGATCTTTTTGTCATCAATAACCTAGTTGTGACATCCCTTTCGAAGCAAGCTAAGCAGATTTTACCTTCCACCATAATTTCATTGCCAGATTTTAGACCAAAAAAGAACAACAGACAAGTTACCCACACTTTATTGGCTGCAATCAATGACACAATGGACTGAGAAAGTTTAATAAACTCCTTCATTTTCCAAGCTGTAAACAGAGATTATATAAATGCGTGTCTTCTTCGTTAGTCAAATCATAATAAATAGCTTTGAAACTATGATTTTCAAATTGTTGACGATATTAAATGAAGTTATCAGCACAGTCATCCAAAACTTATTCGTAATTCTGACAGCAAAGATCCTGATTTTTCTGACGCCAAAGATTGTGAAGAAGTTTTTTGTCGCTCCAATTGATGAAAAATGGTTGATTGGTTTCTTAAAAGATAACAAAGCCAGCCTGGTCAGCTTCTTATTACATCGAGTAGAAACTAAGGGATACTCATTGCATGAGATCTTGGCCGACGCCTTCAGACTCACATGCAATAATGAATGTTTTCAACATGGCTCTCACATCCTCACCTAACACACTTCCAGCTCGAAATGGATCTCACACGCAAAAACAAAAAGGATTACTTCACTGAAAATAAAAGAGCTCAACCTACCATGCCGCCTGGGAACTACGCTTATTCAGCACCCAATAAATTTTCTACTAGATAAATATGCAAGGTGTGGAAGCATGGACAAGGCATGGGAACTGTTCTAACAGAAAGCTTTATGTAGATGCATAGACAAGGTAGTGAACTGTTGACAGAAAGTTATAGAGAGATGTGGTCTCATGGAATGCAATAATTGCATGATATGCACAGAATGGATTAAAAAAGGCTTTAGAAACTCTTAAGCAAATGCAACTGTCAGGCATAACACCGAACTCCACAGCCATCCCAATATTCTCCTGGCTACGCACGGATGGGAGCTTTAAAATAGGGTATGGACGTCCATAAAAAAATGCATTTGAAAGCGGCTTATTGTCAAACGTCGTTGTTGGAAGCACTGGGTAGATATGTAAGTGAAAATGCGGAAGCATAGACAGAGCACATGAATCATAGATACGTACCAGTGTACTTCATTTAAGCCAAATTTTCTATGACTTCCTCTACAGAAATGTGATTGAGTTGCTTACCATCCAGGAGGAGTGGGAACTTTTTCCCACAAGTTATTAGGTAGGTTACATGTATGGTCTGTGACTGAAGCTATGAATTCCTCAATTCCCTCCTTGCTGAGTGGGAAAAGCATTGTGAGTACAAATATACACAGGGCAAAGAAACCGTGGAACAGTGAAGATAAGTCTTGGACTCTAGCTTGCTTAAATGATGAAGATGTGTCAGAGGTAGCTGTCCAAGCAAAGAAGAACCAAAAGTTCCACTCCCTATTTCTAGGCAAGATAAAGCAACAAGGATAGACACTGGATAGACACTACTAGTAGTTTGGGAAGTAGTAGCAGAGATATAAACACAGATAATATACCAAAGAATAGAAGTTCAAACTCTTTCTCCTTGATTTTGTTGATAGGGGTGAGACAAATTTACAGGTCCTTCCTATAAAGCCTTGGACCTATAGTGAAGTTGGTGAGAATCTACAAAATTTTCAGAAAATGAAACTTGTGATCTCTATGAATGTTACATATTTGTTCAAATTAATCCAAGTCTTTTATTTATTTTTTCAACAATCACATGTGGATTAGCCATATATAGACAAATACGAGCACACAAGACAAACATGGACAAGCATAAAATTTATGTTTCCTATCTAAAGCTTGAAATAAACAAAGATGAGCAGAAACAAAGATTGTATTTCTGCCCTCCTTCTAGCGCCATTTTGTGGACATCAAATCTGCAAATGGTCAACAATTTTAACATAATTTCATCATGTTAGTCCTTTGCAAAACATTAGATTTGAAATCCCTATGAAATACTTGACTATAATGAAACATTGAAATTAGATAAACAAAGATGATCAAATGTAAGCATATAAAAGCATAGTCAAAACTCTATTCCATAGTGGATTGGTGTCACATGTGCTAGTGACCCTTTCCCAATCCTTGATCAAAAAGATGAAAAAGAAGATGGTGGTAGTGATGACAATGATCATCTCTCAAAGAGAGAGAAGCATAAGATTGTGGAGGATTTGCTCAAGTGAGAAGCACCTATTTAGGGATTTTGCCAGCAAGTGTTGAAGAGAATAATGTGGGACTAAAGATTGGATCCATGAAAGAAGGACACTTGTCGACATGTGATTGGTTGATGTATGTGCAAGATTTGGGAAGAGTGCCCATGAGAGGGAAAATTTGAATTCAAATTTGCAATGAATGCTGAGTTTGACCCTTGGAAGGGGACATGTAAGAGACATGTAAGGCCTCATAAATGCTCTGTTGGGTGTACATGTCCACTTGGGGGGAGATTCAAACTTGGAGAATATTCTTCCTTTATGCCAAGTTGAAAATAAGTAATTTTGATAAATCAATTAAATGCAATTTCATGTGCAAGTGGCCAAATCTAGAGAATGCAAGTGGGTGAGTATTTAATCAGGGTTAGATTAAATAGATGATGATTATGCTGATTTAATGTTGATTAGATGATTTTGACTTTTAAGACTTAAATATTTGTTTTATTTAAATCAGAAAAGGATGGAAGATGCATGTTTGAGATTTTAATTAAATAAAGCTTGATTTATTTAATTAAACTATGATTGAGCTTTTGATGATAAGAACCTGATTTACTAGGTGAATGGATGTGATGCATTTGATTTATTTATTGAGCGGATGAATATGCATAATGCTAATTTGACATGTCTCTGATTGGGTATCTCTATGAAACTGCCAGATGTCTTTGATTTCTTAGCAAGTTCACCTTCTGAGGCATTCCTTGAGTACACCCTGGGATTAGACTGTCATTTAGCTATCACTTTTCTCTTCCTTGACTTGGTAGATGGAGGATATTTTGGAGTTTCTCCCGTTGGAGTAGAAAAAATAGAGGCACTGTCAGTCTCACTTCCTTGCTCATCCTCGAGCTCACCATATGTTAGGGTAACCCCCTATAGCTTCAATTGGGAGATCTTCTTATCAATCCATTCTTCGGTTCTTACCTCAATCAACTTCATCAGAATATCGAGGTCATTGACCTCTTCTTTGTTCTAGTCAATTAATGGCACTGGGAGATTGGCAACTGCACTGTATCAAGGATCAATTATTGTGTTTCCATCCTCCACTATTTGATTTGGCACAGTGAACAAGTTGACCTTCTCGATAAAGTATGTACCATCGTGCACATGTAGTGCCTCATACACACCTCCTTGTCATCTCTTCAGTTGGCCCAAGAGTCTTCAACATTATGTACATGGGCATGTTCAATCCCGACCATCTTCCTGAGCTCGTCATATGGATCCATCCACGACTAGGCAGTGTGGAGCTCCAGGTTATATTCCACAAGTTCTTTATCAAAATAGTCTGAACACTGGGATGTGTGGACTTCATACATTCCTTGGTCGAAGGAGAGGGGATAGGGAATCCCTACCCTATGTTTGTCGCTTCAGATGGCGTGTGCTCATTATAGCTGCCAAGAGAGTTCAACTAGTATCATCCAGTCATTTAGGTATTGAGGCAGCTTATATCGTTTCTCTAAGAAACCCTCAGCTCGAATGTATGTGAATTTTGGGAATTGAATGAACAAAAGGATGAACTGGCAGATGTAATCATTAGCACTATGTGAGACCCTCCTTTCGAAGTCACCTCCAAGCATTCTGATAATATGGCCTATGAAGGCGTCATTGACTCTGTAATAGTCTTTCTTAAAGTTTTGAATTGAAATTGAGGATACCTGTCATAGACCTTCAATTCCCTACCTAGAGCTAGATTTGGTGCTACAAATAGTCCCCTGTATTGGGCATGGTTGGCAAGCAAATAGACCAGGTATGATGTCATGTAAAATTGTGAAGTCTTCTTCATTTCCACAAATTGCTCATGCAGGCACTAGTTGATCACCCCTACCCAATAGAATTTTGTTTCCCCTCAGATTATTTCCTCTACAAAGTATAGCATCCACTCCTGAAAGAAGGCCATAATTGGAAGGCCCATAACTCTGCTTAATAGGGTTACCAAATCATGGTAATCCTTATACAAATCACTTTGAAAGAGCTCTTGGGGAACTTTATTTGCACTGCCCCTCTTCTCCTTTAGCTAGTACTAGTTGATAAGATTCTTGCACTTGAGGGGATTAATATCCCACATTCGCTTACCATATTCTTTGGATATTTCCTCCATCTCACTAAAGATAGGGATGTGGAATTTTTTCCCTATTAATTTGGTTGAAAAATCAACCAGTACATTCCCATCCATGTCTACAATTCTTCTAGAATCCTCTTGATATGCCTCCCTGCAGACCATCATGAGCTTGGGAGCAATGAGAGCAGGCAGGAAACTAGCAGCCTTTGCCAACTCACTGCTTTTGATCCTTCTGGTATTTTTTGTGGTGGGGTTGATTCAGACCCTTTGTTTGAACTCATCAATGTCAATATGTCCTAGATTTATATCTAAGATCTCCCTCCAATCTATGGTGACCTTAGAGTTGAGGGGTTCCCCTTGGAACTTGTACTTCATTTGGTATTTATCCTCTTTTCCTTAGGGTGCTTTGGCTGGCTTTCTTTCCCTTTTCTTTCTCCATGGCCGCCTCTAAAGGTCCTATACCTGGTTCCATATATCTTGCAGGTGAGAGAGTAGTAAACACATTTGAGCATGAAACATGGGGAAAGTTAGCAAAAATCCAACAAATCAATGTCAAATCAGATAATTCATCACTTAAAGATCTTAACATCTCTTTCAGATCATCATTATCCTTTCACTAGAGGGGGTTATAACAATGCAGGCTTAGGGGCATGAACCTCCCTAGGCTGGTAGCCATTTTGAAGGCAGTTGTAGAGGGGACAACAATCAGGGCACGACAGCCCACATGTCCCAACCCGCATCGATATTTTGTCATGAAATGGGGTCCACCGAGGAGGTCAATCCATTTTGGCACATGGGTCAAAATCTCTTTGAAGTTTTGGGAGTGTTAAGTTCATCTTTTGGTCATGGGTATGTGTAGGATCATCATGGAAAAAATAGGCCCTTAAGTGGCAAAAAATTTAGAAAAATCAGAGTTAGGCAACTTGACATAAAAATTTAAATAAGTTATCTATATTATTTCAAAAATCTGTAAGAATAGAATCTATAGAAAATTGAATGTAGTTTCTAAACTACTAGGTTTGTTTAAAAACAAAAATCTATTTAAAATTTGAAATTTCAATGCAATGGTATTTAAATTTTAGGGAAAAATAAGTAGGTGTTTGTGGAGCCACCTAACCAAAATAAAATGATAATATTTTTTTAAGATTTTAGATATAAAGTAGGGACTCATGCCGAGCATGTGATGCATATTTTTTGTAATTTTTTGCAAGTAAATAATTAATTATGATTTTTTTATTACAATTTTTTTAAAATTATAAAAACTCGTATGTCTGACCACCTTAACTTGGTCAAAAATTCATGAAATTCCTTTTTTCTTTTTCTAACCCTATAGTATGTGAAGCATAGAATGTGACGCATGTTTTGGATTCAAAAAATATGATACCGTTTGAAAGCTATAGATGTTTCTCAATTAGCCTATCAATCAGGACTTTAGTCATAATTTGAATAGAAAATGAATAATAATTACTTATTAAATTCAAAGTAAAACATGATTTATATCAATGCAAATCTGAGAATCTCCTTTAAAAACCCTTTTCATTTCATTAATTTTGGGTAAGAAAATAGTCACCAGCCACATACCCATCATATTGCCACTTTTTGGCCTATCATGATCCTGCACATACCCTCATGAAGGTCCAAGGTAGGAAGAAGCAAGAAGTGGCTTGGACATTGAAATGACGTTGCCGAATGGAATTTCTCATGTGATGTTCCACCATGCGGGTCCCGCGACTTTAGAGGAGTGCATTAGAATTCATGTAGAGATAGATCCACTGTAGGTCAGATGATGCTGGAAGATATTGGGTCATGACTGTTTGGCACGGTGAAGTCTAAACAAAGGTCTGGCAGAAGAGGCCCACATCATCAGGTCCATGGAGGGCTTTGACATTTCTTTATTTATTATCCATCATGAGGCAATTGATAGGGTCGAGCTCCACATAGAAAATAGACAGAGGTCTGTAGACATTTTGGAATGGCAGGAGCAAGACGGAAGTCCGGTAATGACTTCCCACAAGGAGCAGCTCACCTAGTTTGTGTCACTTAATTGTTTTCACTTTTGAGTTTGGACGAACGTAGTGGGTTCGGGACCCACAGTGTAGATGTTCAATGTGTAAAGGCTATTTGGAATGATGGCCAAGTCATGGTGACCCGCGACTAGAGGTCCATGGTGCGGGATCTACAAAATGGGGCAACACTTAATCATTTAAATCATAGAGGACAAATGGTAGAGGCAGAGTCAGGGTTGGGACCCAGTCATCGAAAAGGTGTCACCCTTTCACTATTTTGAGTTAGTCATTTTTTTAGAGGCGAAAGGTTAGCAAAAACCCCCAAAGGACAATCTGCAAAGGGGATAGATTGCTTTGATTAAAACTTAGGCAGAAACTGTGAAGGTGGGGCCTGATAGGTAGACAAACGGGTGACAAGGGTCGTTGAAAATGGTGGAGCCAAGATAGAATCCCATAGATAAAATTCTGCGAGGTTCAACCCACAATGGGTCATGACTTCAATAGTTTGGATCAATTAGGTCTGATTGGTGATGATTGGGGCAGGACTCGACTATCGGGAGGATCAGGTCAGATGGTCGTTTTGGAATGACATGGCCCAAGGGGCATTCCACAAGTAGACGCCCGTTCTTGTGGACCCGAGAGGGGTTGAAGGCTCTCTATTTTAAGCTTATGAATGTTATCCAAGTTCAAAATGGCCAAGATGAGGGGGCTTCCCATGAGGGCGGGCTTGATGAGGGCATTTTTCATTTAAAGTTTAGGCATTGTCAAAGGAAGGTGATGGTGGTGGCTAGGTTGCGGGCCCGTGGGGCATGAATGCTTTGATTGAGGAACAACCATAGGGACCTCAAGTCCCGCATGTGGCCTACAGATGAATTTTGAAGTTTATCAGAATTTCAACTTATGGGTTTGTTCGACAGAGGTTTACCCTAGTTGATTTTAAGCTTTCCTTTGAAGGTTTTATCAAATTTTATAGAATTTAAAGGAAAACTCAAAATAGGGTATGTGGAAGACAAATAACCTACGAAGCCTGACAAAGATGGATAAAAAAATAGTTGGAAGAGGATTTGAATCAATGAATGAACTCGGTAGGCATGATGGTGGCATTGGCGGGAAGCTCTCTGACTCATTTTTGGACTTTCGACAAGTGAAAATGATAGCTCAAGATGGGCTATTTATAATTTTTTTAGAATTTAATTCCTCTCATAAATGTGGGTATGACCGTACTCTAGGTTGGTGAGTAGTTAGTTTGAAAACAATGGCATGAATGATGAAGTCCACTAGGCAGACGACAATCAGAAGTTTAACCATTCAGGTGTTCAGTAGTGAAAATGATGCAGAAGGGTGCGAGTTTCACCAGCTGGGAGGATGCCCTATGATGGCCATTCAGAACAACTGGGAAGCCAAGGAAACCCACATGGAGCAGCTCGTAGGGACGGATCCGCACTGCTCCAAAGATGCCAGGTTAAAGATGGAAGGAAAATAGCGAAGGAAGTTCCACAAAGGCCTAAAGCCTTGAAAATTTGAGGGTAGTAAAATATGGTCAACTCAAAGTGACTCTTCTAAGATTCCTTGACCACTTAGGATGCAAAATAGGTGGCATGGAAAATTAGGCAGTGACAAAAATAACTCAAAAAAATGAAAAGAGAGGGTCCCCATTTTGAATGGGGCATGTGTGCTTTAGGCACAACAGGTGTATACAGTTGTTAAGTTGGCATTCAATTTTATAGAATCCATTGAACTTGTATTTGATAGGAAATTGATTTTATGTGAATCATTGTACATATGATTGGTTTTCTATTTGATAGTCTTATGAAATCGATGTATAAGAAATTCATTTTCCAACCGATCGTATATATAAATATATATGTGTGTGTGTGTGTGTGTCTATGTATATATATATATATATCTAAATATGTATATACTTATATAGTTATGTTAAACTATATATGTAGCTATATTATAATCTACAGTTTTAAAAACAACATTTAGATATAATATATATTTATAATTAAATATATGCATATATATAAGCATATACCAATTTATGTGTGTATGATTATATATATGTATATATTTATATAATTATAGTTATATTTGTATATGTATTGTAATGGTGATTAGCAAAATAATATTCTTACTGTTGCCCAATTTTCACCTATGGGCTAAATCAGTTGGGAATCTATGTTTCAAGTGTTCATAAAGGAAAAATGGGGACATTGTTGTGCAAGATTAAATCATACATTTGATGCTAAGTCACAAGGAAGCCTGTTGAAAGCATGCCTCAGTCAAGTTTGGCATAAAATTCCTCTAAGGAGAAAGTCGCCAAGACCTTCCAGATGTCTCGCCAACTAGAAGGGGTTCTATTCATTTTTGAAATGTCTTGGTCGGCCAGACATTTTAAATCACCGTGGGTTTTTAGAAATCTCCCCAACATGATGAGGTCTTTCCGACATGGAGTGGTGGTCCCAGATAGAAGTCTCGCCAAAATATTTAAGTTCAGCAAAAGGTTTGCCCGACTTGTTGATGTCTCCCCGATAGAAAAGGTCTCGCCGAATGGAGGCATCATCACCATGAGGCTTGGCCGACAGAGGGTGGTCTTGCTGAAAGGAAGGAATTTGCGCTTGGGGAAATAGAATCATTTCGGGGAGATGTCTTAGAAACTAATGAATGTCTTGGTGAAAGGAGATGTCAACGAGGAGAAAAGGTGGGCCTCGCTATAACGTCTCACCGAAACATGGGAGTCTTATCGAAAGAAATAATTGATAAGACTCCTGGCCATGGGTTTGAGTTCAACATGAGGTCTTATCGAAGGATGAAAGTCTCACCGAAACAACATAGCTTCAGAATAATGTCTCACTGAACCAACAATGTCACACTGACGTTTGTTCACAAGAGGATATCGGTATGACTTTTTACATTCACTATGAAGTCTTGCTGATGGTTGTGAGGTCTTTCTAATAGCTGCTACAAGGTGTATTTGCATCGGGGAGACATGATTAGAGTCTCACCAACATGCGATCCAGATGGAGGACCTCTAACCACCTGGGAATCTATGTGGAGTGAGTTCAACCAATCAGAGGGAGAAAAAGATGAACCATTGTCCATTTGATTGATTGACCACCCCGGCAAAGAAGATCAACGGAATAGAAACAATATGGATCTACTCTATGAATAGAGCAATGAATGAGTTCAATATACAGGTGGTGGCATTTGTAAGAATCTAAGAGGAGACTGAAGACTCATTCCAGAAAAGGTCAAAATGCAGAAGGATCTGGAGCAAGAAGAAAGCTGGTAGAAAGGAGAAAGCCTCAAGTCTGTGACACCTAGGATTGCTGCTGGCAGAAGAGTCAATCGACATTTATGGTAACACTTAGAAGAATTCAAGGAAGCTCGGCAAGGAGATTTGAAGAGAGACATGAGGACCAGAATTTAATGTTGTAAAAGATCTTAAGGCTTCCCCTGAGGATGATCTGTCACGAAGATAGACACGAGGATGCAATTGGATGCATAATTAATTTCATTTAAAAGATCTAAGGGTAGATCTTTATGAACGAATATTTTGTAAGCCCAGAGGGGCCGACATCTTTTGTATATATGGCATTTTTTCCTCTTCGTAAAGGAGTTTAGATTATGCATTCTGGAGAGTTAGTGATTTTTCTCAAATCCTTTCTCAGCTGATGTATGCTTTGTAACTCATCTAGAATTTTGAATATAAAATATAGAGATTACCTTGGAAACCAGTGTTAGTGTTCATGCTACTTTCATTTTCTTTTAGATTATGTGATTTTTGTACTATTTTTTCTCAATCTGCATTTGAATTTTAAAGTTGTGAAATTCATCTTTCCTTCTGAAAGTGTATATGCAAATTAAGCCTTTCAAAAATGATGCATAATTTCACGAAGTTCATGTTGAGTTAATGAAGTAACTATCATTAGTTTTTGAGTGTATGTTCATCTATTTTATTTCATGATTCCTTTCAGTTTGGTGCATCACCATAGGAGTATTTTTTAAAATTTTATGTTCCTTCTCCCTTTACCTCACAAAGATTGGTAATTAAGTGGTATCACCATAGGAAGTCGGCCTTCTCTGGAGGTTGACCTCTATTTGTAAGTGACCCACAAATTTAGAGGTCTTCCCATGTTACACTGGATTGTTGAGTTTACATTCTGCAGGGTGCAAATCCAAGTGGTAATAGTTTATGGCACACCCGGTGGGACGAATTCCACCTTATATTGTTGGTTTGGTATGCAACCAGCAAGTTTCAGACTTTAAAGAAGTCATTTTTCATACTTGGCAACTCCATAAAGAGGAAGAACTTTAGAATCAATGCTTTTATAGTTTATGAGAAGAATTTAGACAAGGAGCAGTTCATCCCCTTTTGAATTTTTGCAATTGTCACCACCAGGAGACAAGGCAGAGCAACATAAAGGCCACGAACAACATTTGTTTATTCTAGGAGAACCAAATCTACTCCTCTATCTGTGAGATCCCATATTGATGTCCCTTCTTTTGTTTCACCTAGAGTGCAAGTAAACCCACCTCAACCACCTCTAATGGCTACTCCCAGAATTCATCCTTTTGTGCCATTTGATGGAGGTAGTCCATTAAATTTGGCACAACACAATGACATTCCAATGGAAACTTTGAAAAGCTTGCCAATTTTCACTGGGGAAGATCAGACTACCTCGATTGAACATATACAAGATGTTGCTTCCTTATGTGGTGTGCACCATGTCACATAAGAAGATGTAGTTGTAAGACTTCTTGCAGCATCATTCAAAGGAAGAACATTACAATGGTTTAGAAGTCTTGGAGTAGGTTCAATTGCCACCTGGGATGAATTAGGTGACAAATTACACAGGCAGTTTTAGGAAAGGTTAGATAATTTGTCTTTGTTGGAGCAATTTCAACTTCAAATTTCAAGAACCTGGGATAGAATCCCAGCAATGGTGAGACCACCTTCAGAATATGCATTTTTGTACTTCTTGAAGGCTCTTAATAGCGATATAGCTATTATGATACAATCAATGGGGGGTGTTTCTCTACCAGATGCATTTGAAGTAGCAATCAGAGCTGAAAAAAGCCTAATACAGGCTAGTAAACTTGCTCCTAGGCCATCGATGCCTATATTTCCAAATATTCATTCGAATATCCCTTTATAGATACCACTGTTTGCACCTTTTTCGCTTGTTCCGGCAGCATCAACTGCTATAACACAAGAAGCTATTGTTTCAAGATCTTCAAATCAATTGCAGGAAATCAAAAGTCTATTGCAGACTTTTGGTAATGAGCTTGTGAGCTTGGAAAAGCAACAATCATATAGTAGGCCTTATCAATAGCAGAATCTAGGTCAACAACAAGCATATCAAGGTAATAGGCAGGCATATCAAGGCAACTACCAGGGCCCAAGGTAGAATGTGAACACAAGACCTTTTCAGGCCTATGCTCTAGCACCTGTTAGTGCAGTTAAGGACCTTGTCCCCATTCAAAACAACTTAGCAGTAGATTATGAGTGGTGCTACCCTTGTAACCAATCTCACAATCAGGTCACTTGCTCAAATGGACTCATTAATCAGGCACTTATGGTACAAAATTCCTCGAGTTCACAACAGAATGAATTTAATGATGCATCTCCACAACACCAAGATCAACCTACCAATGATACTACCCTACTTAACTGGAAAGGTGAGGAATTTTGTGGATTGAATGTAGGTAATTCTCCAATTGCAGCTAACACAAGGGTGAAGAAAAGAGCTTTTGAGTTGAATCAAGCAACTGATAGGGGGAAAGCAACGGCTACAGGACCATCTACATCTCAAGTGACTAATGGTTTGCAAAGAAATCAGCAACTCCAAGATAAGGAGCAACCACATTTATAAGCTAATCATGTTGGTGTAAAGGTACACCATAAAGTGAACCCAACTATACCCTTTAATATTCTTGATAGTAAGAACAATATGAATGTAACAATGTCTATGTGGGATTCATTAGCTATCCTAGGTCAAAAAGATATGTTACAATCAACTTTGTCAAATTTTAAAGTGTCTGATTAATCTGAGTCTCCAATAGGTCAAGTTAGAACTGTGTTGACAAATACTCCTCAAGAAAAGGATAAGCAGCCCAACAAAGAGGCATGAAAAGAAGTCAAACCACCTCCATTTTACGTGTCTGTAATCATAGGTGATAAGTTAGTTCATAACTGTATGGTAGACAGTGGGGCTAGTAGCTCAGTTATGCTAAAGCAAATTGCTAACAAGCTTGGACTAAAGTATCATCCTTTAGAGAAATGAGTGATTCAATTGGATGGTACTTCTGTTAATACATTGGGTGTTATTAAAGATTCAAGTCTTACTCTTCATGCTTGTCCTAATTTTTTAGTTCCTTAGGACATATGTGTCATAGATCTCCCACCTTTCTTTTCTTTGTGCCTTTCAAGAGACTTTACAGCCAAGATAGGTGGTTATGTGTCATCTGATTGGTCACATATACTATTTAGAACAAGATATGGAACTAAGATTACCATTAAATCTGAGAGGTTGGCTAAAGATCACATTGAGCCATATAATCCAATTCCTATCAATGTTGTTCCCACTGTTGTAGACACAAATTGTGTTGTTTTTACTGATAGTGAACTAGCTGCCACTCAAGAACTTCAAGCAAGAGCTATCCCTGATGTGTTGTTAAATGACTGGGCAATTGAAAATGTGTTGGACAGTCCTGAAGACCTAATTCAAGATGCTGGTATGGGTAATTATGTGATGCTTGAACCTGATGCAGAGGTTCCAAACCTCGAAAAAGGCATAGATCAATTGTTGCAACAACAAAGTGAACTCTGGGAAATGTTTTTTGATGGTTCCAGAAGCAAGAATGGATTAGGTGGAGGTGCAATGCTGATTTCTCCACAGGGTGATAAGTATTTTTCAGCCCTTCATTTTTCTTTTGCATGTTCTAACAATAGTGTTGAGTATGAAGGACTCATTCAAGGCCTTGAGTGGGCAAGGAAAAGAGGAATCAACTATCTGAAAGTCTATGGAGATAGTGAATTGATAGTTAATCAGGTTAGGGGGGTGAATGTTGCCAAAAATAATGCTTTGAAGTCTTACAAAAATAGAGTATGGAATATAATTGAAGAATTTAATGCCTTCAATCTAATTTTTGTTCCACGAAATCAAAATAAGCATGTTGATCGACTTGTAGCCATTGGGGAATAGTTTGATATCCCAGGTGATGTCAAAAAGGATAAAGTACAGTAGTATGTCAAGGTGGTTATCAAGCCATCAATTCCTGATAACAACATTAACTGGCAGGTATTTGAATGTGATGAACAAATTTTAACCTTTTTACTACAAGAAGATCAATTTTCTGTAGTAAACCAAGAAAAGATCAAACAACAGTATGATGATCAAGTGATACAGCTAAAGACAAATAAACTTTCCAAAGGGTTGGTTACCTTGGAATCCATATTCAACTCCGATGATCAACTTAAGAAGAGAAAAATTGGCATACAAGTGAAAGAAGATCATTATGAAGAAGTGGAAATCTTTAAAGGTATGATTCTTAAATTAGGCAAGATCTATTCATTTGAAGATAAGAGAGCTTTCATTTTTTTATGCCAAGAATATCATGATGTTTTTTCTTGGCAATATTTTGATTTAAGAGGGTTTGATCCTCATATTGCACAACATACAATTGAGTTAGAACCTGATGCCAAGCTTGTTAGACAAAAGCAGAGACCATTGAACCCCAAGCTTGAACCTATAATGATCAAAGAGCTAACCAAGCTAGTAGAGGGGGGTATTGTGTTTCTAATTAAACACGCATCATGGGTTTCAAACCTCTTTCCGGTTAGAAAAAAGAGCGGTGAGATAAGATTATGTGTGGATTTTAGAGATCTTAACAGAGCATCTCTGAAGGATCATTATCCCTTACCGTCTATGGAGCAAATTCTCCAAGTTGTTGCTGGTTCAGAAAGATTTTCTCTTCTGGATGGATACTCTGGTTATAACCAGATTTTAGTCAAAGAGGAGGATTAGTATAACACAACATTTACAACAAAATGGGGCACTATGGCTTACAAGAGAATTCCTTTTGGTTTATCTAATGCTGGTGCCACCTTTCACCATGACATCGATATGGCATTTCAGAGTTTAATCCAAAAAATTTTGCTAGTGTATTTAGATGACATAACTGTATATTCAAAGAAGGCAGAGGAACACTTGTCACATCTAAAGCAAGTTTTTGAAAAATGCAGAGAATATGGAATATCTCTCAATCCTACAAAAAGTATTTTTGCAGTTCATGAAGGTAAACTATTAGGCCATATAGTATCAAAAGATGGAGTTACCATTGATTCTAAAAGAGTTAAAGCTATACTTGAACTGCTATTACCCAATTACAAGAAAGGATTGCAAAGATTTTTAGGGAGAATTAACTTTTTAAGAAGATTGATTCCTGATGTTGCAAATTTACTACAGTCCTTGACTGCCATGCTTAAAAATAATGCAGTTTTTAGTTGGACTAAAGAAGCAAAGCGTAGTTTTGGAGAAATCAAGGAAGCTTTAGCATCAACTCCAACACTGGTAAATCTAGATTTCTCTAAAGACTTCTTTTTGGATGCTTTTGGTAGCAGTAGTTCAATCTCTGCTATGTTGGTTAAGAAAAACAATGATAATTTAGAACAGCCAATAGCTTTCTTTAGTCAAGTACTTGCTCATTATGAAGAGAAATATACATTTGTTGAGAAACATGTTCTCGCTATGATCAGAAGCCTAAAGAAATTTAAGCCTCTAGTTTCAAACAATAAAATTCATATTTTGGTTGCACACCCAGGTGTGAAGGAGTTTTTATTGAATAAAGATCTGAGTGAGAAAAGAGCAGGGTGGATCACAAAAGTAATGGAGTTTGATGTTAACATCAACATCACAAAACTTGTCAGGGGTAGAGGAATTTGTGAGCAACTTGCCTCCACTTCTGAAGATGCACAGAAATCAGAAACTGGTGTTGTCTTAACTAATACTGATCAACCTCAAAACATTCAAGCTGCTTCACCTGCATTAGTTGCAGGTTGGGTTCAAGAAATGACCCATTTTCTTTGTACTAGTGAATGTCCACTAGGTCTAGACAGAGCAAAGCGAAGATAATTCAGATTGCAATCAATTCCTTATGTTCTCATTGATAATATTCTTTTTAGGAAGGATCTGAATGATGTCTTGTTAAGGTGTATTGACACTGATCAACAAAAAAATACTGCATGAATTTCATGATGGAATTTTAGGGGGTCACTTTGCTCCAAGGACAACTGCTTGGAAAATCATTAGAGTTGGTTACTATTGGCCCATCTTGTTTAAAGACGCATATGCATGGTCAAGAAAGTGTGTTAAATGTGCTTTATTTTTAGGAAAAGAAAAGTTGTCTGTTATGCCTCTACATCCAATTCAGGTGGAGCAGCCCTTCATGAGATGGGGCATTGACTTTATTGGGCCAATTAATCCACCGTCCAGTGCTGGTCACAAGTGGGTACTTACTGCTACAAACTATTTCACATGATGGACAAAGGCAGTGGCCTTGAAAGAAGAAAATGAATCTTCAGTTTTGAATTTTTATGAAGATATAATCACCAAATTTGGAGTTCCTAACTCCATCATTTCAAATAATTCTCTTGCATTTGTTGGATTAAGAGTCACAGATTGGGATTTTAAACACGAAATTCATTTGAATTCTTCCTTCAATTATTACCCACAAGGTAATGGATTAGCTAAAAGTACAAATAAAAACTTGATCAGAATCATTAAGAGGACTATAGAGGAGAGTCAAAGAATCTGGCATACCACATTGAAATCTACACTTTGGGCAGATAGAATAACCCCCAAGATATCAGTTGGTAATTCACCCTATGTACTCGTTTATGGTAAAGAGGCCAAACTACCTCTATCTGTAGAGCTTCCAGCTCTAGACATTGTTCACCAGTTGGAAATGTATGAAGAATAGGACCCAATGTCTATGAGATATGCAGAGCTCATGGAGCTCGAATAATTAAGAGATAAAGCAATGAAAACTTTGGAGTATCATAAGCATCAAACAAAGAGAACATTTGATAAGAAAGCTACATCCAAATTTTTCAAGGAAGGTGATATTGTTCTCAAGTGGGATGTGCTAAAGAGTGGACTAGGCAAACACACAAAATTTGATCATTTCTGGGCAGGTCCATTTTTTGTTACTGAATGCAAGGAGCATAATGCATTCTAGTTATCGAACCTGGATGGAGAGGGGTTACTGATCCCAGTTAATGGGATTCACCTCAAATGTTGTTTTGAGGTATGATTTACTATTATACAGAGTAGAATAGGTTTTATGATTTCAATAAGTGCTTCGGCACTTTAGTTTAATTGTTGTTTCATTCCCTAAGTCTTGTTCCAGCACAATTTGGTAGTTTCCCTTTAGTCTTTCCAGGTTTTAACAAGCTTTCAGTGTCCTAAGCTACTTCGTGAGTTTCAAGCGAGTCACAGCCATGTATAAAGCTGCTCCAAGTTCGTTCCTGAATTTTCCCAATGACTCTATTCCCAATGGATAGGCCTAGGCTACTAGTTTTTATGTTTAGCAGGCAAACATCTAGCTAAGGTCACCAGAAATGTTGCCCAATTTTCACCTATGGGCTAAATCAGTTGGGAAATCTATGTTTCAAGTGTTCATAAAGGAAAAATGGGGAGATTGTTGTGTAGGATTAAATCATACATCTGATGCTAAGTCACAAGGAAGCCTTTTGAAAGCATGCCTCAGTCAAGTTTGGCATAAAATTCCTCTAAGGAGAAAGTCGCCAAGACCTTCCAGATGTCTCGCTGACTAGAAGGGGTTCTATTCATTTTTGAAATGTCTTGGTCGGCCAGACATTTTAAATTGCCATGGGTTTTTAGAAGTCTCCCCGACATGATGAGGTCTTACTGACATGGAGTGGTGGTCCCAGATAGAAGTCTCGCCAAAATATTTAAGTTCAGAAAAAGGTCTACCCGGCTTGTTGATGTCTCCCTGATAGAAAAGGTCTCGTTGAATGGAGGCATCATCACCATGAGGTCTGGCTGACAGAGGATGGTCTTTCCAAAAGGAAGGAATCTGCGCTCGGGGAAATAGAATTGTTTCGGGGAGATGTCGATGGGGAGAAAAGGTGGGCCTCACTGTAACGTCTCACCAAAACATGAGAGTTTCATTCAAAAGAAATAATCAATAAGACTCCTGGCCACACGTTTGAGTTTGACATGAGGTCTTGCCGAAGGATGAAAGTCTCACCAAAATAAGATAGCTTCGGTATAATGTCTCACCGACCCAACAATGTCACATTGATGTTTCTTCACAAGAGGAAATCGATATGACTTTTTGCATTCGCTATGAAGTCTTGCTGACGGTTGTGAAGTCTTTCCGATAGCTGCTACAAGGTGTATTCACATTGGGGAGACACGATTAGTGTCTCACCGACATGCGATCCTGATGGAGGACCTCTGACCAACCTGGCAAAGAAGATCAATGGAACCGAAACAATATGGATCTGCTCTATGAATAGAGCAATGAATTAGTTTGATATACAGGTGGTGGCGTTTGTAAGAATCTAGGAGGATACTGAAGACTCATTCCAACAAAGGTCAACATGTAGAAGGATCTAGAGCAAGAAGAAAGATGGCAGAAAGGAGAAAGCCTCAAGTCTGTGACACCTGGGATTGTTGTTGGCAGAAGAGTCGATTGACATTTATGGTAACACTCAGAAGCATTCAAAGCAGCTCGGCATTGGAGATTCAAAGAGGGACACGAGGACTAGAAGTTAATGCTGTAAAAGATATTAAGGATTCGCCTGAGGGCGATCTATCACCAAGATGGACACGAGGATGCAATTGGATGCAAAATTAATTTCATTTAAAAGATCTAAGGGTAGATCTTTATGAGCGGATATTTTTGTAAGCCCAGAGGGGCCGACATCCTTTGTATATATGGCATTTTTTCCTCTTTGTAAAGGAGTTCGGATTATGCATTTTGGAGAGTTAGTGATTTTTCTCAAATCCTTTCTCAGCTGATGTACATGCTTTGTAACTCATCTAGAATTTAGAATATAAAATACAGAGATTACCTTGGAAACTAGTGTTAGTGTTCATGCTACTTTCATTCTCTTTTAGATTATGTGATTTTTGAATTGTGTTTGTGGTTGCTACAATCTGCAAAATGGCTAAAATGTCAACACACAATATTAGAAACACAACAAATCTTCACATCCATATGAAATATTGAATCATGCTTCATAATGCAATCCAAACAACAAAATATCAACTAAACTAAGTGAAAGCACAAAGAAGCAAGAATCCAACTCTATCTCATATTGGATTGGTGTCACATGTGCTAGTGACCCTTTCCCAATCCTTGATTGATAAGCTTAGATGATGATGATGCAATGGAAATGATGAGCAAAATTAGTTCTCAAGGAGAGTAACTTTGCATATGCTTTTTGGATGAAATTGTGGAGGATTTTCTTGAGGATGAAGCTTCTCATTTAAATATTTTCAAAATGCTAAGTGTTGAAGAGAGACCAATGTGGGACTAAGATTAGACAAATGAAAGAAGGACACTTGTCAAGTGGTGATTGGTTGATGCATGTGCAAGATTTGGGAAGAGTGCCCATGAGAGGGAGAATTTGAATTCAAATTTGAGAGTAAATGCTAAGTGGGGGACAAGAAAATGAGCAATAAATGTAATGTTGGAGGGACAAATCAACTTGCCTTTGAATTCAAAATTGAGGGAATATTCCCCATAAATGACATGTTGATGGAAAATCTTGGATTTAATAAATCAATAAATTGATTTATATGTGCAAGTGGCTAAATCTAGAGAATGCAAGTGGGTAAGTTTAGCATTTAATCAAGATTAGATTAAATTAATGATGATTAGGCTGATTTGACCAATTTGACTTGATTTA
This sequence comes from Sequoia sempervirens, assembly GCA_007258455.2. Lineage (NCBI taxonomy): Eukaryota > Viridiplantae > Streptophyta > Pinopsida > Cupressales > Cupressaceae > Sequoia > Sequoia sempervirens. The sequence goes on from VDFB02000013.1 coordinate 103,422,370, forward strand.
GGGATTTAAATCAAATCAAAGGGAGATGAATGATGATCTGAGATTTAATTAAATAAATGATTGATTTATTTAATCAAAGAGATGATGATAGTATCAAGTTTGGTTTATTTGATTTAAACTGATGACTTTAGGAGATTGATAAATAAACTTGATTTATTTGTCGAATGGATGCATTATGTCAATTTGACATGTCTACATTTTGCCCCTCTTTGAAGCAATGTACTTGTTGCGTTGGTTCAAAGAATGAACTTGCCGCGATCGAAATTAAAAAAATTTCTGATTTTTCGGATGCCCTAGCGGAAAGTACACTGGTACATTGCCCCCTCGAGAGATCGAGCAAAAAGATTCAATTTGAGGGTCGATCTCGCGATAAAGAGGTTCAAAATGGATGGTTATTGACGATGATGCAAATGAGATGATTTCAAGATGCTTAGAATAACAAATCTATATTATCCTAAACAACTTAAATGATGATATGGGATGAGATGGATATGCTATGATTATGCAACGGATGATTTATGCAGATGCTTAGACTAACAGATCTATATTATGATGATGATGTAAATGCGATGCATTCGAAATGATTGATGTTTCCTATTATGTATGATATGAATGATAAGTGGTATGCTGACAGTTTTATAGATGTAGGATGGATGCATGATGGATGTACTGGTGATGATGATTAACTATTCATGCTATGATGTTAGTGCGGAAGTGAGATGATGACAAGAGGATCCAACAAGTCCATGATCTGACGAGACTTTATTAGAGATGATGATGATGATGATGATGATAAATGATAATGATGATGATAAATGATGATGATTTGTTTATCAAGGATTGGGATTTTCAAAGGGTCACTTACTTTATGTTTGATAACACACCTAAGTACGATGCATCAAGGTATGAAGGACCAGGATGGCATTGTACTTAGTGTGATGGACTTTGACTTGACAAACAGATAGGAGTATTCTTGTTCACACTTGACATACAGAAACCTTGCTAGGGCGTACCTAACAAAGCAAGTATTCGCCAAGTTATTTTACAAGAACATCCAAGAAGCACAGCAGACAAAAGATAATGATCGTGCCCCATTCCTATCTCTCTAAATCCTTCGTTCGGATATCATCGAGAGGCCCTTGGAATGAGCGCAATAAGATAAATCAAAAGAAAAGATCAAATACACAAATAAGTCAATGTTCTTCATACCTTCAGCCAAAGGGATGTGTTTTGATAGGATAAGAATCCAAAGTGATATCCAAAATGATGCCCATTGTCGGAACGATATATCCTAGGACATGCATTGTATAGGATGATGATGGTTTGATAAGTTGATTGATAGGCTGTTGATATAAGGTCGACTAACATGTTTGAAAATGATCAAGAGTTTGATTTTGTTTTAATGGTTTGTTGTTCGCTTTTGATTTTACGATTGAAGCTTTGCTTTTGCTGACTGCTATGATTGTTTCTGTTTGTTTTGCCAAAGGATGAAGGTGACATGATCAGTTTATTATGGATGATTGATTATTGTGGGTACATTTCATGAGATGGGGATGGATGGATTTTCAAGCTCTTTGGATGTTTTTGACATTTTGAAATGTTTGAGGGCTATTTTTGGGTTTTGATGTTTCAAATGTTTTTGGATTTTGATGTTTTCGAATGTTTTGGATTTTGATGTTTTGGATGTTTTGTGATTTTGATGTGTTTTGGATGTTTTTGGATTTTGATGTTTTTTAAATGTTTTTGGATTTTGATGTTTTTGGATGTTTTTGGATTTTTTGCATGATTTTAACGATTCCGATATGGACATGTGTGATGATATCAGTGCTTTGTTTTGGGATTTTGGTTGAAAACCAAGCTAAGGTCGATCGATCAGGTCGATGGATTGATGATAATGATAACATTGTTGAGGATGCACAACAATGCAATGATTGATTGATCAAGATTGACGATAATAACATTGTTGAGGATGCACAACAATGCAAGGATAGTGTTAAGCAACACAATGATTGGGAATGATATCCCCAAGATGATGATGGATTGATGATGATTTGATCAAGACTGATGATGATAATCATTGTTGAGGATGCACAACAGTGAAAGGATAGTGTTAAGCAACACAAGGATATCCTGATGATTTCTTGATTGGATTTTGATTGATCATGATTGATGAAGCTTGGTTTGAAACAAAAGATGTTTTAGATGATGTGATGTTTGAAGGGTGCGTTAGATGCAACTAATGTTGATTGTTCAGATTGATGTTCAATGAATGATGAAGATTGATAAGGAACGTCTTCTCATCAAAATGTGCCATGGGCTAGTGAATTGGATTTTGGATTGCAGATGCTTGACCAATTTGATTTCATGTTTTCCAATGTTCAGATCACCACATAAGCTAGAGGATATAGACCAAGATTTATTCTCAAAGCAAGATGTACATATTTGCCCCCATTTTCTAGCAATGTATGGAATACGATGGGTGGATGCTTGGATAGGTGTATTGATGGATGGATAAGGTAAGTACGCAAAGGATGCCAAGGATTATCTTGTGATAAGATAAGGTGTTCGGATAATGAATGCTCATTTGGATAATGCTTCATGGCTCAGATAACATAGGATAGGATAGGATCAATGAAAATGACCCATGTCAAGATGTTTACCATAAGCAAGCATAAAGTGTGCTCCAAAATCTCATCAAGATCAAGATAACTAAGATGACGGATGCAGATAGATGCGAATGGATTGGATAAATGGTTCATGGATGGATGGATTTATTATGGATAAGATGGATGGAATGCTCGATTTATTATGGATGGGATGAGATGCTTTCGCTGAAGTGGCGTATGTAGATGCTCGATTCCACACATGATGCCTGTTTGCTAGGTTTTCGTCATGATCTTGCCCAAAGTGTCACCCATGCGGTTTTCACTAGAGGACGATTTTTTTCTCTTTACTGTTTTCAATCCTTTTTCTTATTTATTTTTTTTGGATTTTCATATTTTTTGATTTTTTTTGGTTTTTTTGAAAGATTCATGCTGAACCACCTGGTGGTGTTGACGTAGATGCCCCTGTCATAATGTGCCATCGATATCCTACTTGAAGGAGTTGCTTTGCTAAGATACATGCACTTGAATGCAACTTTTGGGATTCTTGATCTGCTTCATTGATACTGGAGTTAACTCTGTCTTTGTACGCACATCGCGATAGAGTGCCTTCTGAATCCTTATGATAAAGGGTTGTTGCCAATACACGGTCAACGTAAGAATTGGATATTATGCGTGGAGGAGTGGATGGAGTGCGTTTAGGGATAAGAGATGGATTGGTTGACAGTTTGGAACCTTTGACTCTCCAAACTTGGGAAGATGAGCAATGATGGGTGGATACGGAAGTGTGCATGGAATTAGGACCAACTGCTTGATACACTTTGTACGTTGTTTGAAAAGCTTGTTGTTTCTTTTGCGGACATCTTTGATGGATACTCTTCCCTCTTTTATTTTGCTCCACAATTTCTTTGACTGATGGAGTTTGATAGGGATGATCTTTCTTTGTATTCTTTGGTATCCATATGTATTTGATTTGTTCGATATGCTTCTTAGATTCTTTTGCTTTGATAACATTCTTCGAACTTTGATTCATTTTTTTCTTTTGACGTTGGTCCCAATTTGTGGATGGGGTGATGGGTCGATGAAGATTCATGGCGTGGCTAGTTGTAGTATTGACACTAGTTTCATCATAAGGATTCTTCATGCTCCCTATGTTGACGTTTGCTTGAGACGAAGTTTCCCCTAGTATGGTGGAAGTAGTATAGGTTCATGCTTTGATTTCTCCTGTTCCAAGAGCTCTTGTTCAATAAGTGTTCTCTGATAGATGACCACCGTAGGTGACGTTCTTTCAATTTGCTGCTCCGCTAACTTTGGATGTTCTATCTGACTTGTTTCCTTGAGTGGATAATGATGGATATCTTTATTCATGATGTCCTCAATCTAAGTTTGGGACATATTTGATCCTGATGTTGACAACTCTGTTTGATTGTAGGAGTTAAGAATCTGCTCTTTTTGTGTAACAAAATCTTGTTCTAGATGAAGATCATCTACGTGCCCATCTGTAGAAAGCATCTCATGGGTAGATGGAGGAGTATGTGCTACATGGATATGATCATCTTGCATGGATAAGAGAGTGTTCATTAGATTATTGTAGTATCGCCAGAGAAGATGGAATTCTTGATGCTTGGTGTTTTTGGGATTGCTTTCGATATGCTTTGGATCAAGTTCTTGACATGGGGCAGCTTCAAAGGATGGATTTCTTACAAAGGACTTTTGGATGTCGACATTAGGCATGGTCAAGTTCAAGGTTCCTTCAGCATCTGTAACCATGAGGTCAAAGGGGATCAGCATGTTTTGAAAATGACCATTGCTAGACCTTAGTGAAAGATTTTGATCTTGCTTTGGAATAACTTCTTGAGATATGTCCTCTAACTCATAAGGCGGTGTAGAGACATTTTCAATATGATCATTGGTCAACGGATCATGCATTATGTCAATTAGATCAGATAGTCCTAATACTCCTTGAAAGAGATCACTAAAAAGTGGCTCTTGATGTATGGTGAGTTGATCATCGAATTGTGTAGATACATCCTCAATGTGCTCCTCGATGGAGAGATTTTGATCATTGTTTTCGACAATTGTGGTGGAGAGATTATGAATGTCTTCGACCATAGAGTCAAGTGATGTTGATATTTTTTGAATTGGCTCATTGTCGAGTTTTGTTGGTGGATTTTGATCGTGATTCAAAAGTGACCCTTGACATATGTCGATTTGATCATTGGATGAAGTAAATGTGTGCTCAGTGATGGATTGATCTTGATCCTTGTTTTCAATAGTTGTCATCTTTTGTGTTTGTGCTCATGTTGGTTGGGTAGCTTGATAGGCTTGGGCAGCTTGAGATTGTTGAAGCCCTTGTTGGTAGGCTTGATGTTCTTTTAGTGCGATGCTACGATATTGACTTATTGCACTTGGTTTTGGCGGTAGTGGTGGTGTATTTGGAATCATGTTGGATGTGGTGACAAGTGATTGAGATACACTTGGAGCGATAGTGAGTGTTTGAGATGTGATGGGCATGATAGTGGTGGTTGGAATGATTGAAGGGATAGTGATGGTTGGAATGACCGAGGTGATAGGTCCTTGGGGGACCGTATTTTGATTGGTTGGGATTAACATTGTTGTTTGATTAGATACCATCCATTGGTGTGATGTCGATGGTATATTCAAAGGATTTATCATGATGGTTTGATAGATGTTAGGTGGATTGACTTGGATGGCATGATTGGTGTTAGGTAAAGGGGGAAGCCCTAAACCAATGAATGATGTAGGTAATGGTGGTGGAGATTTCCCTTGGCGCAATGCCTCAACTATTTTGGAAAGTTCCACAATTTGATCTCACCAAATTTGTTCTTGATTTTGATCTTGACTCACTTGAGATAGTTGATTTGGCTTTTGTTTAAGCGGATTTGGGATGCCTACTTGCGGTTTTTGAATGGGATTATGGGAAAATTGACTTTGGATAATGCTCTGATTTGGGATGATGTTTAGATTTGGCATGATAGGATGAACATTGTTGGCATTGGGAATCATTTTTCCAAAGTTTTCCGAGTTAGGATTCATGTTTCGAAAACTTGCACTTGGTACATCCACATTTGGCAAGCAGGGATTTGGTGGGATGATGTTGCTCGTTTGAAGACTCATGTATTGATTGTTTAGTTGATGGATTTATAGGTTTGGATTTGGATCTATCATTGGGAAATGTGTTCCAAACTTTGACTTGGGCATACTCACACTTGTTGTACTATTGACATTTGTCAAAGGAAATGATCCTATGCACGAACTTTGATAATTGATAGGCATTGCAAGGCTTTAAGGATTCAACTGATTTGGATTACCCAAGATGTATGGATCAAGTTTATATTCCATGTTCTCCTTGTGTTTTGACCTTGTTGCAAAAGTGACCTCTAAGGTTCTTAGGACCAATGATGATATGGAGGATGAAATGTGTAAATGATATGAGTGTTTGAACGTTTTAGGAACTTTAGATCAAAGCTAGACTTAGGTTTTGATTTCGATTGGTTGATTTGGATGATGAGCTTGTAAACCCTAAGATGTTAAATGCTATCTTAGGATGAACTTGTTCAAAGAGGTGATAATTTAACTAAGTGTGCATGGAAGGATTCATCCAAACACACCTAACTAAACAAATGATTTTGATTTGGTTTAGGGATGTACCCAAGTCTAGGTAATGATGTTTTCAAAGCTCTAAAGTTGTTTGTGGGATGATGTTTTGATAAGTGTTTGGATGGATGAAGTGTTTGATTTGATCCTAAGAGACTTAGAGAGAATTTGTTTACTAGGCCAAGGTATTGAAGAACACACTTTTCTCTAAGAGCAATCAAAAGACCAATATGACCAAAAGATATCAAGCACATGTGTGGGGTCCAATTTGTTATCTTTGCTTAATGAGTACTTTTTACCACAAACACACTTCTTGATTAGGTTTCAAACTGAATGTCCAATGTCACAACTCCTTTTCATCCCACAAAGTGCTATGTGGAAGTTCCAAGAAATTAGGACAAGGGTTGCCTAATGTTGACCTTTGTAGGAGCAAGTTAAGATGTAAACCCAATTACTTAGAAACCTCTAAGGACATAGTCCCAAGGGTAAGCAATAGTTCTTGGGCTTTGTCAAAGGTATTTGCTCTAACTAAGGGGTTTGAAATTTTGATGATGATGTTGAATGTTGGTTTTGCAATGTTTTCGATAAACGCACTGTGTTTTCGAACGAAGAACAAGTACAAGCCCTATGCATGTGAAAGACAATATTTGTTGAATCCCCACTTGGACAAGTCCAGCTACGCTTATCTCTAGCGGATGGTTAGATGCTTGACCCCACTGGCTCCCCTCCACGGCACTCACTTATACGGGGCATCCAAGCATCAACACACATGAAACTCCCATGGCATGTTTTCCATTTCTACTAAAGACCGTAAAAGTGTGGGGTGGCTTCAGAACGACCGTTCTTGCACCAACAAATAGATTAAGGATTTTGGAAATTTCTAGCACATGGGTTCTAGTAAGGACTTTCCGTTCGTGGAGATTGACCCATACGGCAAGAGTCCCCTTTCGGATCCATCTTGTTGGAGCCAACCGCGTGATAATGGCATTTAACCAATACCCACATTTATATCCCGGCTGGAAATACTCTTGGCTTTAGAGTGTTACTAGTTGAGTCGTTCCCTTGGGTGAGTACTTTTTCCCCAAGGCAGACCCTCTAAGATAAACAAAAGCAAGCAAAGACACAATCCGTAACTCGATCGATCTTTGATGGCACAAAGAAAGAGAATGTACGCGAAAATGCCCCTACTCACACTCGCACAAGATGTTCAATTTTTAAGCCCAAATTGAAGTGTTTCAAAGCAATAAAATGCATTTTGAGTGTTTCTCTTGCACCCTAGATTGCATGAAGCTCAAGGGGAGAGGATACGTATTCAAAATGCACCCAAGACAAAATCACAATTCAAGCACTTGTTCATTTTATAGCCTTCAAAGCAATTGTGAGTTCGTTTTAAGCACCAAAATGAAGTGTGAGTTTTGATTGTTCAATTTAGCCAAATCCAAAAGCTAGTGAGTTTCTAGAGTTCAATTTTTTTAGCCCAACTTTGAAAATAAATAAAAAATGATCTAGTTGTCTTAAAACAGAAAATTAAAGCACTAAATGGAGGCTCTAAGTTATTATAATAAGCATTTAAAAATACTTTTATAATTTCAAGTGCCCACTTTCTTCAAATTGAAGTCTACTTGTGATTTATCCATTTTGTGACACCATAATGTTGCACCTACAAAAAAAAATGAAGAAATGTGTGGATTAAATGTTGGAGATATGTAAATCATTTATCACTATATTCCCAAGGCTGTGAATTTTGGAGTTGGGGCGTTAAAGTTGTAAAAAATAAAATAAAGACTTTGCTCCAGCGAACCTCCAACTCAGTGGCTTTTAGTATGTTAAATCTGTATTCAATGACTTTTTACTTTTGAAGTTTTCCAACAATAAAAGCAACTTGTCCTAATTGCAACCAATCACCAATCCCCCATGCAGCAACAATCATGAAAACTGCAAAAGTATGGTGTATTAACTCATTTTAGTTAGCTTTGAGATTCATAAATGCATTGACTATGCATTTTAGATATCACCAGTCCTTCCCTTTGTATTTATGGATCTATCAACAATGCAAACATTTCAAGCCACCAAACCATAAACAATGATGTTGCACAACACTTACTTTAATGTTAAATTGATGTCATATAGAGTGAACCGTATCTGTATAGAAAGATCTCTATCGATAAGCAATTTATGAGTATCTCTAAGAAATGAATATGGTATCGTGAACAATGCAAGTGGCATATAAAGCATTAAAATTATTGAGCATTCACCAGAGAATTCAATGCACAACAAGTTTGAATGGCACTAAGACAGCAGTAGTTTTGAGGAGATAAAGGCGATATTTATGGATGTACAAACAAGTCACGTTAACTCACCACATCAAATCTTTGATATGTGTCCCAATTATTTATGTTTCCCTCCACGAAAAAGCAGCCTTATCATTATTTTGTGAAATTCAAGCAGCAACATTCGAACCAGATCAGTTTACCTTTGTTAGTGTTCTCCCAGCCTGCGCTAACTTGGGAGATCTTGAAGTGGGTAAGGAACTACACCATGAAATCATTAGAAGAGGATTTCATTTCAAATTTTTTCGTAGGGAATTCCCTTGTTGACATGTATGCAAAATGTGGAAGCATAGACAAAGCACGTGCCAACTGTGTGACAGAATGCTGCAGAAACATAGACAAGACGCATGAGCTCTGTTTGATAGTCAGATGTTGTAAATGCAGCTACCCTGGTAGATGTGAAATCAAAATGTGAAAGCAGAGACGAGGCACGCGAAGTATCTAATAGAATTTCTGTAAGACATGCAGTCTCATGGACCGAAATGATTGCAAAATTGGCACAAAATAAAAAGTCTTCAAAATTTTCAAGCAAATGCAACTGACAAGTGTAAAGCCAGACTCGAAAACCTTTGAAAACATTCTCCCCCATTGTGCCAAAATAGGAACCTCAGAATAGGATATGAACATACATGAAAGCAACCCGAAAAATGAATTTACTGTACATGTTATAGATGTTGCTGCTCTGGTAAACTTGTATCCAAAATGTGGAACCATAGACAATGCGCATGAACTGTTTCCTAAAAATAAAAATAAAAAATGGTGTGGAAGCATAGACAAGGCGCGTGACCTATTGGACAGTCTACCTGATAGAGATATGGTCTCATGGAATGCGATGATTATAGGATATGCATAACATTGATTATGTGAACAGTTTAAAAAGAAATGCTAATGACAGCGAGATCTACGCACAAATGAGAGCAAGTGTAAAATAAAATCTGCAAAAGAGATTTAGCTTGATGGTCTCATGCCTTAAAGTGAAGAGATTTAGAAACTTTTAATCCAAGACAAGGTTAAAGACCAACTCTTCGACCTCTTCTACGTCCCTCCTGGCTGCACGCAAATGACAGTTTTTTGGTAAGAAAATCAAAACATAGTGAATGCTCTAATGAGAACACATGCACAATGTGGAACAAATGCGTGTGATCTATTTGGACAGAATGCTCAAAAGAGATGTTAAGAAAAATAGACGTAGACCTCATTTCCATATGCGCTGATGTGTTAAAAATGATCCCCACTTTAGAGGAAAACCAAAATAAAAAGACTCGAACTGCTGACTGAACACATCCATGAAATCGATGCCAATGAACATCGATAGTTCCCTGTTCATGTCAGACTACACAACAAATTTATTTGATGTTTATTTGATGACAAAAAATATTACCACAACCTATGCAAGGCTTACGCTGAGGTTAGAAACTACATGCCTCTTTAAAAAGACTTGTTCAAGAGAACGCATAGGTAAATGATATAACCATAAGCAGATTTATATAAGCAGAGCACACACGTGGTTCAATTACAACACTAGGTAACCAATTTGAAAGATGAGCCAGTTTAGAAAATCCTGATAGCCACGATTAGAAGAAATGATATTCACATTAAAATGTTTCCAGAAATTAATCAATCACCATTCTGATGACCGCCCTCCTTCTAGCACCATATGTGGTTGCTACAATCAGAAAAATGGCTAAAATTTCAACACACAATATTAGCAACACAACAAATCTTCACATCCATATGAAATATTGAATCATGCTTCATAATGCAATCCAAACAACAAAATATCAACTAAACTAAGTGAAAGCACAAAGAAGCAAGAATCCAACTCTATCTCATATTGGATTGGTGTCACATGTGCTAGTGACCCTTTCCCAATCCTTGATTGATAAACTTAGATGATGATGATGCAATGGAAATGATGAGCAAAATTAGTTCTCAAGGAGAGTAACTTTGCATATGATTTTTGGATGAAATTGTGGAGGATTTGCTTGAGGATGAAGCTTCTCATTTAAATATTTTCAAAACGCTAAGTGTTGAAGAGAGACCAATGTGGGACTAAGATTAGACAAATGAAAGAAGGGACACTTGTCAAGTGGTTATTGGTTGATGCATGTGCAAGATTTGGGAAGAGTGCCCATGAGAGGGAGAATTTGAATTCAAATTTGAGAGTAAATGCTAAGTGGGGGACAAGAAAATGAGCAATAAATGTAATGTTGGAGGGACAATTCAACTTGCCTTTGAATTCAAAATTGAGGGAATATTCCCCATAAATGCCATGTTGATGGAAAATCTTGGATTTAATAAATCAATAAATTGATTTATATGTGCAAGTGGCTAAATCTAGAGAATGCAAGTGGGTAAGTTTAGCATTTAATCAAGATTAGATTAAATTAATGATGATTAGGCTGATTTGACCAATTTGACTTGATTTAGGGATTTAAATCAAATCAAAGGGAGATGAATGATGATCTGAGATTTAATTAAATAAATGATTGATTTATTTAATCAAAGAGATGATGATAGGATCAAGTTTGATTTATTTGATTTAAACTGATGACTTTAGGAGATTGATAAATAAACTTGATTTATTTGTCGAATGGATGCATTATGTCAATTTGATGTGTCTACAGTGTTTTCTCAATCTGCATTCGAACTTTAAAGTTGTGAAATTCATCTTTCCTTCTTAAAGTGTATATACAGATTAAGCCTTTCAAGAATGATGCATAAGTTCATGAAGTTCATGTTGAGTTAATGAAGTAACTATCATTAGTTTTCTAGTGTATGTTCATCTATTTCATTTCATGATTCCTGTCAGTTTGGTGCATCACCATAGGAGTATTTTTTCAATTTTATCTTCCTTCTCCCTTTACCTCACAAATATTAGTAATTAAGTGATATCACCATAGGAAGTCAGCCTTCTCCAGAGGTTGACCTCTGTTTATAAGTGACCCACAGCTTTAGAGGTCTTCCCATGTTACGCTGGATTGTTGAGTTTACATTCTATAGGGTGCAAATCCAAGAGATAACACTTGCTTCAGAATTAAGAGATTTTTGGGTAAATAAATGGAATAAGATTACTAAAGGAAAGATTAATTTAATTACATTTAAATAATAATGATATTTTTTAAATGTTAAATTAGACTATTTCCTTGGTAATCATAAATATTGCATGCTTGTGTACATTGTGTGTTATACGAGTTGAAAACACACCATGGACTCCTTGATTACATCATTGGATTTGTTACTTGTATAAAGTGTTATGTTGAGTATTGGTATTGGGATAATTTTGTCTATTATTCATAGTTAGAGTCTTTGTGCAAGTGATTCAAGGTAGTCTTCCAGAGGCTTGGGAAATTATGTTATTAATTAAATGTTTATGTTGACCCTAGAATTGGTTGATGTGATACTTGAGATGTTTTATTGGGGGTTTTTTTCCATGCACTGCTTACTTGTCATTACGGTTGTGTATTGAGAGAGAGATGGTCCGTGTCTTGCTTGGGGTATGTACTTTTGTGGTTTTTTTTATGTGCATGATGTCTTTACCCTTTTGGTTTTATTGGGTCTTCTAGCTACTAGTAGGGGAGTGGCTCTCAATGGGGGTCAGAGCCCAAAGTGTCGTTTAGGGTAACCCATGTGAGAGTTTCTTAACTCAATGATAACTTAAAATTAATTAGGGGTTGGGTAGACTACATATTAATCAAGATAAGTGAATGCCTCGCCCATGCCTATAGTGCTTGTTTAGGCTAAAGATGGGTTGAGAAGGCCTGGTTGGCTGGAGACAAACTTCCTTGTCCTCATGAAAGGAAGATTGGTTATGCATGTGTCACCCTATGGGGCCAGCATCTAGTGAGAGATTATCATGGTAACCATAGATGGGGGTCAGTGTCTAGTAAGAGACTGCCAGGGTAACCCATGTCAGGACTATGTGATGACACTCTTCCCTCTACAGACTAGTATTTCCCTCTTGTGGTTTCTCCCTTTGGGTGTGGTTTCCTTTGGAAGAAATGTATGTTCTTATGTGTTGTAAATGTGGTCATTGTGTCAGATTGGAGACTTGTTTAGCCTTAATATATCCATTGTGGTCTCATTATTTGTTTTCTATTATGGGACCTTATTGCTATCTCCTAGCACAGGGGGTGGACCTTAGGGTTCCACATGGTTAGATGGATTGTGCTCTTTCCTCCATATGGTTTCCATTGTTGTTTGTTCATGCGTGTAGTTACCATTCATAGTGATGTGGACTTTTGCACTTGTTTCAGCTCAAGTGGACTATCCTTCATGTACTTGTATTGAACTAAATTCAGTTGTATCATGTATTGTAACTTAGATGTATATGTGGACACAAAAAAAGTAACCCTTCTACTTTTTCATGTTCAGGCCCTTCTAGTGGACTTTGGCTTGATTTTTTTCTAGGTTTAGTGTTGTAATGTGGTCAACACGTTCACATTACGTCTTGGACCCTTTTGAATCATTAAAACTTCTAGGTTGTCTTGTAAAGGTGTTGTGAAGTGTTGTAACCCACTTTCACACTTTTCTAGGACCCTTTCATCATAATTCATCTAAATAACTCTTTTTTATCACTTACCAAGTCTTATTTCAAAGTGTTGTAAAGTGTTGTAACCCACTTTCATGCTTTTCTAGACTTTTCTTCACTAATTCAACCCTTTCTCATGTTTAAATGACCCTTTAATACACTTTCCAGTTGTTTTTAAGTGTGTTTTTGAGGATGTTCCCATTGGAAAACACTTAATGCCCTTTAATTCCTGACATCCACTTAATTTTCTTAAGTGGGACTAAGTCCCCAATAGGGGCGACTTAGTTCTTTTTGGCACAAAACTCAAAATAATTTCCAATTTTTAGTGGGATTTTGTCCTCTAACCCTTGAGGTTGGCCTATGATGCATTAATTTTAGGAAATTTTAGTAAAATCATGTATAAATAAGGGTTTTTATCCTCATTTTTCATCTCCTATCTCCTACAATCTCCTAATTCATCAAGCATTCAAGCATCCATTCACTTAGTGTTCAAGTAATCAAGCATTATCAAGTCATCCATTGGAGCACTTCATTGCATATCTTCAGATTTTCACATCAAGGGTTTGGTAAGTTTATGACATTGTGTGCTTTTTATTTATCATTCTCTTCCTATTTCATTTCATTTCATAGGGTTTGATTACCAATGTGGGGTTTTACCAAGGAAAAACCCTATTCGGTAACCCTCAACCACTTTTCCCCTTTTGCATGTGTGTTTGCAGATGTTTTATGTAGATTTTTCTAGTAAAGAGGTGTTGAAAAGTGGTCAAGAAGTCTTCAAATTCAATCAAGTCATCACAACCCTAATTCAAGCTTGGAGACAATTTTTATCCCATTTTCTATAGAATCAAGTGCAGACACCTGTCAGAAAAGAAAGTGCAAACCTGAGGGTACAAGATTCAGTCCTGAAATTCTTCAGATCTGTAGGTGGACTAAGTCACCACTACTAGCGGATTAGTACTGCTTCCATGCCTGAAAAGTGATTTTGACATTTTTGGATACCAATTTGGCAGATTCATGTTCTCACAAAGTTTCCCGAAACTAGGACTAAGTCGCCAAGCCTGGCGTAAGTGTCCCAATCAACATTTTTAATCAATTTTTTAGGATTCTAGAATCTCCTCGCATCAAGTTTCAGATTCTAGATGCACCTCTCTGATTATGTTTTTTTATTTCACCATTTACTTGCATTTTTAGGCATTTCTGCATATTACACTATGTTTTCCAACACTTCACATTTCTTAGGTTTTGCATCATTAGATCATTCCATTTTCAGATCAATGCATCAGTACATCTTAATTAGACATAATGCATCTCATTCACATTAACTTTGAGTGTTGACATTTGCATTTTGAACCCCATTCCTTTCTCCTTTTAGGTGAAAAACCTTAGAAGGAGCTTAAAGCATTTGGGTAATCCAAAATCATTGTCCACATCGAGTTCACCAAAATGTGGAAATAGAATTAGAGAGGTGCACCTAGAATCTAAAACTTGATGCTAGAAGATTCTGGAATCCTAAAAATTTGATTGAAAATGTTGACTGGGACACTTACACTAGCAGGCTAGGTGACTTAGTCCCAGTTTTGGGAAACTTTACTGGAACAAGAATCTACTAAATGGGTAATCCAAAATCATTGTCCATGGTATATTCTTCCCTATTGATCTCAAGGAAGCATTGTTGTACCATTTTTTATCTTGTAATCAATTAATGAACTCTCTGTTGTAATCATGTATAATATAAATGTTGTATCTTGCATATGTTATTTAACTAAAATGACCTTGAATGTTGTTATATTGATGACATGATATGGTTAATTCATAGTGGTAGATCATTTAAATGTGATGGATTAAATGAAATTTCTATTGCTAGATGAAATTGGTTTAATGAGATGATTTATAATCCTTGTTAGTTTGGTTATTGGTATTCTAGTAGCATAGTAATGGAACCTTAGCGGACTTAGCTTTAGAATACATGTTAGCGTATGTTTTTCATTCTCTAGTATGTTGTACTTTAAAACAAAAAATAATTGTTTCATTTTTAGGTCTTGTAGTGTTTTTTTCTCTGGGGTTCTGTGGCGAGACATTACACATGGTATAAGAGTCGAAGTTCTAACACTGGGTACTCTAGGTATATATAGGAGCTCATTATGTTGTCCTAGTTTCTTATACTTTGAAGATTATGTTTCCCATTTTTTATCCTCGCCTAACACCCTGAAAGTTGTCCTTACTAGTGTCTATGTAGGAAAATTCCTAGACATTGAGGTCGAGGTCGAGAATGTGGTAGAGGTCATGGTGGTGGTTGTGGGGTCAACTTCTAGAGAACCCCATCTCAGGGTTCCCACAAGAGTGATCATGAGGACCAAAAAAGTTCTTAGATTGGTCAAGGAAGTGGAGGTTAGAATCCAAGTTAGTTGGAGTTGGAGGGTGCATAGTTGCATCATTTTCTTGAGAAGGTTCTTACCCACCTACGTCCTAGACAAGAGGGTGATCAAGTGATGGTTAGGGAGAGAGAGAGGTCTCCCAGGAGGAGAGAGGTTACAGTAGAGCACAAGGCTATTTTAGCTAGACATATGAGGTATTTTTTAAGGTCATGTCCTGCTAATTTTGATGGGACTGGTAGTGGTTTGGAGGAAAAGACATGGTTGATTTATCTAAATAGGTATTTTTCCATGCATATATATATGGTAGTAACACCAAGGCGAGGTGTGCCATCATTCATCTTAGAGGTTTTGCTTCTACTTGGTGGTGTTTTGAGGAGAAAAAACTACATTTGGATATAGGTTCAATCTCATGGGAGATGTTTCTAGAGATATTCATAACTCATTTCTTGTCTGATCATTGGAGGCAACATTGTGCAGATGAGTTTCATGAGTTGAGGAAGATGGCCATGTCAGTTGAGCAATATGAGTGTATATTTAATGAGCTTAAGTAGTATGTAGGCATAGGTGATGATGAGGCTATGTTATTGTAGCATTTCATGAGGGGCTTAAATGCCCGTATTAGTGGGAGAGTTCACGTGTTTGAGCTGAAAACTATGGAGATGGTTGTAGAGAAGGATCACATAGTAGAGGATAATTTGGCCATGGCACTAGATGGTCATACAGGTGTGTAGATTGGTAGTGTACCTCCAATAGGTTTCAGTTCTTGAGGTGGCCAGACTCAGGTAGTGGATTTCTCTAGGAGCCACCATGCAACCACTAAGGGTGGACAACAACAGTAGCAACACTCTCAGTCAAAACCTAAGAATTCTTAGTCTCAGCATGGTGGTAGGTTTCAGTCCAAGAGGGATCAAAGTTTCCAATGAAACAAGCTTCATCACTCTGATCAACCAACTCAGAGCACATAGTCTCTAGTTAGCAAAGGTAGTTTCCAGTATTCTAGGGCACCCTTAGGTGGTAGGGGTTTTGGCAGAGGGATAGGATGCTTCTCTTGTAGCCAATAGGGTCACATAGCTAGACAGTGTCCTTAGAAGGACACATTTGTATTTAGTCAAAGGCTAGAAACTTTAGAGCCGATAGTAGGGGATGCAGGAAAGTCACATAGAGTTTTTACAGTGATTGATAACTGTTTGTCCAAGCATCAGTATACAATGGTGGAGACTACAAGTGTGTTGCGGGGTATTAGTCTTTCTACCCTCTTTGACTCTAGTGCTTCATATTCCTTTATTTCTCCTTCTGTAGTGACACAATGTGGACTGGTGGCAACAAACTAGGATGATAGGTGGTAGGTCAAATTGGTCTCTGGAGCTAAAGTAGCATTTGAGTCCTTTGTTTATGGTTGTGGATTGAGGACTGGTTCTCTTTGTACCATAGTGGACCTTCGTATTTTTTCCCTTGGATCTTATGATATAACATTGGGAATGGATTGGTTAGATGCTCACTGAGTAGTGATAGATTGTTGGCATAAGTTAGTGTAGTGTGTAGATGATTCAGGAAAGGAGGTGGAGGCATTTGGTGTTCAGAGGCCTATTTCCTTTCGTATGATCTCTATTATGCATTTGAAGAGGTGTATGTGTCAAGTTTTCTAATTGTTTGCCATGAAATTTAATGACTTGAAGTTAGGGGAGAGTCGAGAGGTGTTCCTCAATAGTCATCCTATCCTTAGGCAATATGAAAATTTCTTTCCTAGTGAGATTATAGGGATGCCACCTAAGCGTGACATCGATTTCAGAATAGACCTTGTTCCTAGAGCAAAGCCTATTTCCCAAGCTCCATATTGGATGACCAATCAGGAGCTTGAGGAGTTGTTGGTGAAGGGGTTCATTTTTCCTAGTGTCTCTCCTTGAGGACCACTAGTTACTTTTGTGAAGAAGAAGGATGGATCCATTTGATTGTGCATTGATTGCTAGTAGTTAAATAAGGTGACGGTGAAGAAAAAAAACCCATTGTCGAGGATTGATGATCTCTTTGATTAGATCAAGGGAGCTAGGGTGTTTTCAAAAATTTATCTTAATTCAAGGTATCATAAATATTCGTTGCACATCTTCAAGGAAGACATTCATAAGACTATATTTCACACTTGTTACGGGCACTATGAGTTCACTTTTGTGTCATTTGGGTTGATGAATGCGCCGTCTATATTCATGATTTTGATGAATAGTGTGTTTTGCACCTATCTTGACATATTTTTCCTAGTGTTTCTAGATGACATTTTGATCTATTCAAGGACTATAGAGGAGCACGAGGAGCATTTATGTCAGGTGCTACAGTGTCTGAGGGAGAACTAGTTGTATGAAAATTTTGAAAAATGAGAGTTCTTCCAAATAGAGGTGAAGAATTTGCGTCACGTTATTTCTGGTGAGGGCATTTCCATTGATCCTTCAAAGATCCACTTGCCATCATTGATTGGCCTATTCCCACTAATTTTGTTGAGGTTCATAGTTTTATGGGTTTAGCAGGTTATTATCGATGGTTTGTATAGGGTTTTTCGAGGATAGCTCACCCCATCACTTCTCTTCAGAGGAAAGGGAAGAAGTTTATTTGGTTAGAGAAATGTCAAGAATCCTTTCAGATCCTTAAGGAGAGATTGACTAGCACACCTATTTTGGTAGTTCCTAATCCTACTAGAGATTTTGTGATGTGTACAAATGCATCTTTGGAGGGTTTAGGATTAGTGTTGATGCAGGATGGTCATGTGATTGCCTATGAGTCTCACAAAACCAAGGATCATGAGTTGAACTATCCTATGCATGATCTAGAGTTAGTCATCATGGTTCATGCTTTGACTAGATGGAGACACTTTCTATTGGTGCATCGGTTTAAGTTGCATAGTGATCACGGTAGATTATAGTATATTTTCATGTAGCCAAATTTGGATGCTAGGCAAAGATGGTGGATGGAGTTCTTGTGTGAGTATGATTTTGAGGTGAAGTTTATCCAGGGAGAGGAAAATGTGGTGGTAGATGCTCTTAGTTGGCATAGACATGAGCTTTCAACAATAACTCTTGGAGTAATATCCTTTCAACACTTCTTTCAGATAGTTGGTATCAATAGGTGAGATATGAGGTTGAGTCAGGAAGAGCTTTGGAGAGTAGATTTGTTTGTTATTCCCTTGAGTCAGATGGTATTTTGTGGCACTTGGGTTGCATTTATGTCCCTTCATTAGGGGGTCTTCATACTTTAATCATGTTAGAGACACATCGGGCACCCTATTCACCTCACTCAGGTGTCAAGAAGATGCATGCAAACCTTCGTCAACTATATTTTTGGGCTAGAATGAAGAGGGATATTGCTGATTTTGTGTTGAGGTGTTTGGAGTGTCAGAGAGTGAAGGCATAGCACCAACACCCCACAAGTATTTTATAGCCACATCTTGTTCGTGAATGGAAATGGGACATCATATAATTGGGTATGTGCAGGATCATCATGGAAAAAATAGGCCCTTATGTGCTGAAAAATTCAGAAAAATCAGAGTTAGGCAACTTGACGGAAAAATTTGAATAAGTTATCCATATTATTTCAAAAATATGTAAGAATAGAATCTATAGAAAATTGAATGTAGTTTCTAAACTACTATGTTTATTTCAAAATAAAAATATATTTGGTGAAAATTTGAAATTTCAATGTAGTAAGTTACTTAAATTTCAGTGAAAAATAAGAAGTGTTTATCTGACCACCCTAACCACAATAAAATGATAATATTTTTTTATAATATTTTAGATATAAGTAGAGGACTCATGTTTGGATGTGGTTCATATTTTTTTGTAATTTTTTTCCAAGTAAATAATTAATTATGAATTTTTTATTACAACTTTAAAAAATATAAAAACTCGTATGTCTGACCACCTTAACTTTGTCAAAACTTCATAAAATTCAATTTTTCTTTTTTTAATCCTATAGTATGTGAAGCATAGAATGTGACACATGTTTTAGATTAAAAAAATGTGTTACCATTTGAAAGCTATAGATGTTTTTCAATCAGCCTATCAATCAAGACTTTAGTCATAATTCAAATAGAAAATGAATAATAATTATTTATTAAATTCAAAGTAAAGGATAATTAATATTGGTGAAAAGTTGAGAATCTCCTTTAAAAACCATTTGAAATCATTTCATCAATTTTGGGTTAAAAAAAAGTCATCAGCCACATACCCTACACATACCCATCATATCGCCACTTTTTGGCCCATCATGATCCTACACATACCCAATTAGATTTTATTGTTGATTTGTGAGTGTCTTCCTGTCAGCATGATGCCATCATGGTCACCATGGATAGGTTGGCTAAGGTGGCACATTTCTCTCCTATTTGATCCTCATACAATGCTTCATTAGTGGCTAGAATTTTCATGGAGGATATAGTCAGATTGCATGGGATTCCTCATAGGATTATCTCAGATAGAGATCCAGTGTTCACTTCAGCTCTTTGGACATCCTTGCAGCATGTGTTGGGGACACAATTGAACTTTAGTTCAACTTATCATCTAGAGACTGCTGGGCAAACTGAGAGGGTTAATCAAGTCCTCAAGGATATGCTTCAAATGTACATTATGGATTAGTAGTATCATTGGGAGGATTACATGTATTTGGTGGAGTTTTCATACAATAATGGATACCACAACTCTATTGGCATGCATCCTTTTCAGCCTCTATATGGATGTCCTTTTCGGACCCCGTTGAGTTGGGATCATCTTGAGGACAGATTCCTTCTTGTCCCAGAGATGCTTCAAGAGATGGAGTAGCAAGTTGCTCACATTAGGGAGAATTTAGCAGCATCCTAGGATAGACAGAAGAAATATGCAGATTCTCATAGGGTTGATCATCATTTCTCAATTGTAGACCCATTATTCTTGCAGGTGTGTTCCTGAAAGAGTCTAATCTGTTATGGAAAAGGCTTTAATCTCGCACCACACTTTGTTGGACCATTTGAGATTTTGGAGAGGTTTTATCCTGTTGCATTCCATCTTCTTTTTCCACCCAGTATATTGCACATTCATGATGTCTTTCACATTTTTGTTCTCAGACCATATTATCTAGATATTTCTCATGTCCATGATGAATTCCTTACAAGTAGAGGATGGGCACTTGGCTTTGGATCCTATGGGAATTCTATAGCATGGGAGACTCACCCTCAAGGGTCAATACGTTGAGTAGGTGAGGGTCAAGTGGGGTCCTAATGATTATTCTTCAGCTACTTGGGAGGATGCACGCCGAATGCAAGAGTTATACCCTTATCTATTTGTAGGCTTCTAGGAGTAAGCCTGGTTCTTGGGGGGAGGATGTAGTGCCCCTTATTTTTTTCTCTGATATACTGATAGTTGTTTTGGATTGGGACATTATGATATTTTCTTGATGTTGGATTCACTATTAAGACGATAGTTGATGCTATTTTTATCACTCTATTTCATGCTTATGCTATGACTAGTATATGGAGTTAAATGATTATGTGGATTAATCTTACTATGAGTACCATGTGATCGTTTGATGATTATTTTTATCATGTTTTTAGCATATGATTATTATGCCTTGATGTATTTTGGTGAAGGGGAATAGTGTCACATCACTCACTTCTAAGTTCCCTACAACGCTGCAACTTTCTTTTCATGGTGTGCCTAACTATATGACTATCTGGACTATTTCAATCTATTGTAGGTTGTAGGAACCAAGCATTGACTTCACCTGAATTGTTAGGTTTGAGTGTACCTTAAACATAATGGAAATTGTTGAATGGAGATAGAATTTGGTCGCCTATTTTAGCCATCATCCTCGAAGAGGATGAGTATCTGATTGTAATACCCTATCAGTGTGGTCAGTTTGGGTTGGTATGTCAGTGTTGTTGTTGTATTTCCTTTTGATTCACTATGAGTTCAAGTATTGCTTTGTATTTTGTTCATTTGATTAATTTCATCAATTAGTGCTTTAATTAATTATTACATTAAAATAAAGTTACTAAAGTTAAAGTCACTTTTTTATAATTAATAGATGCTTGTATATAATTGAGGTATTGATAAACTAAAATATTATTAATGTTTTTATTTGGTTTAAATAAATTAAGATTATGTCTTAATAAAGAAATATAAAAATAAATATATTCATCATTATGATGTGCAAATAGAATTAAATGTAAGGTTAAAATTAATAAATAAAACATTTTAAAAGTTGATTTAGTAAGTGTAAATAAACAAGGATATGTTTATAAATAAACATATTGGAACAATGGTGGTAAACGATAGATGTAAAATTAAATAAAATAATTAAATTAAAGAAAAGTTGCATACAACAATAGACATAGTGGAGTGGCTAATAAATTGGTTCATTTGCTAAAAGAGAGGGGCTTTTTAACAATATGATTTGGAAAAACTAATCTGGCTACTCTTTTCCGTGAATGTTTTCTTGTTCTTGGAGGTTTTCTTCTAGTTTTGGAGGTTTTGGGGATTGGGTTTCTATAGAGGTTGTTGGGTTTCTAAAGAGTGTTGAAGCTGCAAATTGGAGTAGGAAGCTCAACATCAATTTTCAGATCCCTTAGTCAAGTTAATCTAGGTTCCCATTGTTCCCTTTCTCTCAAATTTAATTCTTTTTAGGAAAAGTGTTTTGGATGTTAGTGTTGTGTGAAGCAAAACATTTCTTTGGTAGCTAAATTATGAATTGAAACAAGTAAAAGAAAAAAATGTTTTCTCTGAAGATTCCAAAGCCTTACCTATAGAAGAATTTGTCTGGTATGTGTATTATAATCAATTAATTTATTTTATTTGGAATATTTTTTAAGTCTTTTCAACAAACCCAATTTGCATCTTCATTTCTCTGTGTGCTTGTTGGCTACAGTGATTTTTGGGTTTAGTTTTTTTTTTTCCGTGGATGTACACCACACTCCTTTTTCCCCTACACCTACTTTGCTCCAAAATGAGTCGAGTCTCTTATTTCGATTTCGATTTAACGTACCATAGATATGCCTAGTTTTCATCGAGAATGCTTTTTCCTATAGTCAAAGCCCTGCATTCATTTCTCATCAAAGAATGTACATTAAACTATAGGTATCTTGACTCCATTCCACCCACCCCAGGCTTGTGAATTGTATTGTATGTGATATGTTTTTATTTAGTCTGTTGTTTGCAAATATTCCCCTACATCCTCTTGAATGCCAATATGGTGCATGCCTTGCAATCAATTGAATCTTTTGTTAGTATTTTATTTAAATATCTTTGTGTATGGAGATTACAGTATTCACTATCTCATTAGAATGTGATATACCTTTTAGTTTGTTGAGAATGTAATACTAAAGGCTTGTCTACTAGCAGTGCCCCCAAACCTTCTTGGTCGCACTTGTTGCTTGGCATGGGTGATAGTCATTGTTTGTGGAATTTAAAACTCTACGTATCCTTGGACTCACTCTTCAAATTCACCATTCTTATTATGCCTTTCTTTTTAATTAACATTGCATTAAATCAAAATATCTAATTTGTGTAGATTGATAAATTTACAGTAGGTTGCCAGTCGACAATCTGAGTTGGATGTATACATTGATGTTTAGAGTTTGATGAACTGAAGTTTGTTGTATATGCATTGCGCCTGGTAATTCGGTGTATACAGTTGTTAAGTTGGCATTCATTTTTATAGAATTCATTGAACTTGTATTTGATTGGCAATTGATTTTATGTGAATCGTTGTACATATGATTGGTTTGGTATTTCATAGTCTTATGAAGTCGATGTATAAGAAATCTGTTTGATAATTGATTGTATATATATATAAATATATATGTATATGTGTGTATATATATATGTATGTATATATTTATAGTTATATAGGTATGTTAAACTATATATGTAGTTGTATTGTAATTTGTAGTTTTGAAAACAACATTTAGATATAATATATACATATATAAATATATGTATATATATAAGCATACATCAATTTTTGTGTGTATGATTATATATATGTATATATTTATATAAGTATAGATATATTTGTATATGTATTATAATGGTGATTAGAAAAAGAATATTATTACTTTGGAATTAAGAAATTTGTGGGTAAATAAACGAAATAATTTTATGAAAGGAAAGATTAATTTAATTACATTTAAATAATAATAAGATTTGTTAAATGTGAAATTAAACTATTTCCTTGGTAATCATAAATACTGCATGCTTTTGTAAATTGTTTGTTATACAAGTTGTAAACCCACCATGGACTCCTTGATTGCATTACTAGATTTGTTACTTCTATAAAGTATTATGTTGAGTACTGTTATTGGGATAATTTTGGCTATTATCCATAGTTTGAGTCTTTGTGCAAGTGAGTCAAGGTAGTCTTCTAGAGGCTTGGGAAATTATGTTATTGGTTAAATGTTTATGTTGCCCCTAGAATTGGCTGATGTGATACTTAAGATATGTTAGTAGGGGCTTTTTCACCATGCATTGATTACTTATCATTACGGTTGTGTATTGAGAGTGAGATGGTCCATGCCATGCTTGGGATATGTAGTTTTGTGGTTTTAGTTTTATGTGCATGATGGCTTTACCCTATGTGTTTTATTGGTTCTTCTAGCTGCTAGTAGGGAGAGTGGCTCTCAAAGTAGGCTAAAGCCCAAACTAGCATCCAAGGTATCCCATGTGGTAGTTTCTTAACTCAGTGACAAATTAAAATGAATTAGGGGTTGGGTAGACTACACATTAATCAAGATAAGTGAATTCCTCGCCCATGCCTATAGTTATTTTTTAGGCTAAGGATGGGTTGAGAAGACCTGGTTGGCAAGACCAACTTCCTTTTCCTTATGAAAGGAAGATTGGTTCTACATGTGTCACCCTATGGGACCAATGTCTAATGAGAGACTGTCAGGGTAAACATAGATGGGGGTTGGCATCTTGTAAGATATTGTCAGGGTAACCCATGTTAGGACCATGCAATGACACTCTTCCCTTTGTAGACTACTATTTCCCCATTGTGTTTTCTCCCTTTGGGTGTGATGTCCTTGTTGGAATATGGCTTGTGGAGATTATTGGTGTGCCTTCTAGTGTTTCCATTGATGGAAACTGAAGTCACTATTGTGGTCCGCAGATCCAAACCTGGTCATACTGGTAGCTAAAGTCAAGCACAGTGTATTACCAATAGAGAACATGATGAACATGCTATCCAGTTAGTATGTCAATTTGTATGCTTCACCGGATCATCATCTTATGTTGTGGATCCCCAGGATAGGTTGTTAAGCATGTATGGTACCTTATTGGTAAGTTTTGTGATGTCGCATTAATCCGTGTATGACTAAAGAGATATGACAGAATGATTTCATGTCTATTTATTCATTATGGTCGACCTAATCAATCAAGCATGTTGAAGATGTATACGGGATGATTGTTTAATTGTTTCTATGTTTGAGAATTTTTTTTGGGTCCTAGCTATGGTTTGGCCAATGTTTGTGGGCATGCACCAAAAATTATTTATGATTTGAAGCCAACATGTAGAGAATATTATATTTTGTGTGAAGCTGACATATAGTGTTTGAATTCTTGATAGCAGGTATTTATGCAAGTTTGAGAAATTCATTTTGTGTGCATGAGATATATGAGAGCAGTTGTCGGGTAGAGAAGTTGGGTATGCAAATATCAAAAGACCAGTTGTAAGAATTTTGTTAGTATAGAAGAGGATTTGGTGACAAAGCATAAGTGAAGTGCAGAGTCTAACAAAAGGTTTAGAACTTGATTTATGAGCTTCACTGGAATTGAAACCAGACATTTCTAGATGCTATCTTCTTAGTTCAAATTTTTTTTGTAATCTCTAACATTTTGTAAGGAAGTGAGCCTTCCTTGTTTTGAGTAGTGAGCTCTAGGTAGTGTGCTTGAATGCATGTGCATTCCCTTTTCCTCATACTTTTAACAAAGTATATAAATTGTTGATTAATCTCTACCATGGTTTTTCGCCTAGTAGGGTTTCCACATAGAAATATTGGTGTTATGGTGATTTGATTATCTTATTCATGTTTTTGCATCTTTATTTTTGTTTATGTGTTGTTAATGGGTTAAGATTTGTTTTAAAGTTTAAATTTGTGGAACACTGATTCACCCCCCCTCTTAGTGTTCCTTGAGTCCAACAATTGGTATCAAAGTAGGTCCCTCTTCGGAAGCTTAATAGCTTGAAGTGGATCTTGAAGTACAATGGACTCTGGTGGTCTTCAACAACAACTTATGGTAGCACTTGATGATCTTGATTAGTCTAAAGCAGAATTCCTAGAGTTAAAACAAAATCTTGTGGTTGCTGAAAAATTCATTCAATCATAGAATGATAAAATCAATGAGTCAAGAGAAAGGAGGAAGGAACTGTGTGCTTAACTGAAACAAAAAGAAAATAAAATATTGGAAGATGTTCACTTGAATTCGACCCTAAAAGAAATAACTGAAGAATGTGAAAAGCTTGCTAGGGACAATGCTACTCTAAAGCTTGAGATGGAATCTATGGCAATGAAGCTAACTAAGGAGATTGAAGAAAGAAAGAAGAATGATGAGAATTTGGCTCAGTCCTTGAAAGAGAAATTTGAAGAATGTAGCAGAGTTAATAGTGGATTCATTTAGCTGGAGATTGAACTACAAAAATCCAGAAGCAATGAACAAGAGCATGAAAGACGGATAGTTATTCTTAAAGATGAACTCTCTAGTACAAATTAATACAAGGAGAAGTTTAGGATCAGTTCTTCTAAGCTTGATGAGATGACTAAAGGACAGAAGGATGCAAATGATAAGTGAGGTCTTGGATATGAGAAGGAAGAAAGCTCTGAATCTAAACATTGGAAGAAATTAGATGAACAAGGGAAGAAGGTATCCGGTAAGACAACCCAATGCTCAAAATTTTAATGGCTACTACTTTTCTTGTAGTAAATTTGGTCATATGGCTTCTCAATGTAGAAGAAAAGTAAATTCAAGCAGTCCATTTCTTGGTTAGTATTTTAGTTGTAATAGGTTTGGTCATAAGTCAATTGAATGTAGAAGTATGGCTATCAGTATAAGGAATGTAAAATGCTCCACTTGTGGAAGATTTGGTCATGTTGCTAACCAATATAGATCAAGGGGAAATCAATGGAATGAATGGCCTAGAAAAAGAAATCTAGTGTGTTACAATTGCAACAAATTTGGTCGCATTGCAAGATTATGTGAGAATAGGAACATGGATAAAAGAGGTCTGATGTATCAAGAAAGAAATTCATAGAAAATTAACAAAGGAAAATGTTAAGTGACTGTGGAAGAAATAAGAGATCAAATGAAGAAAACATGGATAAAGAAGAGTGAATCTAATAAGCCCATACTGAAAGCTACCTCTAGTAATCCCTCTAGTAATTCCTCCATAAATTGACCTTAGGTCATTGGCCTAGGGGGATTCTTTCAAGTAAAATATTTTCCCCCCTTGTCAGTAGTTAGCACTGAAATATAGGAAGTTGTAAGTATTTGTTCCATCAACCAAAAAATTTATCTGTGATCACTTGTTCTGTAATTTGAGATCTTGAAGGCTCGTAGATGGAGTATTCACTTGTTGTCTAAGAGAGCAGTGTAATTGAAACTCCTAGGGTAGAGCATTTATTGTGGAAAAAAGTTAGGTGCGTGAAGCTATAAAAGGATACTTGGAACCCTTAATTTTCACTTTGCATTGAAAAATAATAGTGAAAGAGCTTCTGGAGTATAATTTTGAAGGAGACAAGTTGATTTAGTGGTGAATTCATCAGGTATTCCATTTTCTTGTAGAATTTCTAAATTTGTGCTCAATAGAAAAACCTACGAAAAATGAAGCAAATCAAGGGAAATGTGAGTTTGGATGAATACATTAGTAGGAAGATCAGGGATGTAAGAGATATGTTTCCTACCAGCGAATTGAAGTGGCTTGAAGGAGAAAAACATAGGATTTTGGACATTTGGAACAAATTTCGCTATTTTGACAACATGGAAGTGGTTAGGTTCATCTTGAGCAGATTGAATTCAAAGATACTCTAAATTTGGAAAAACCCTATCTTATTTCGAAGGAAGTGATTAGAAACTTAATTGGGTTATGTAATGTTGGAGATATTCTGAAGAATAAGTTGATTCGAAATAAGGAAGTCAAAACCCTAACTGATGTAAAAGGAGATCAAAGAGATTTGCTAATTTTGACAATTAAAGATTCATTGAAAATGTACATTACATATGGAATTTCATACAAAATATTGTTTAGAAACAGGGAAGGATCAACCTCTATAGGCGTAGTTTACATTTCACATAAGATGATAATGGAGGACCAAGACTTTGACCTATGTAGTTTGCTAAAAGATCAACTAATGGAGAACGTGCAATTGACAATGGATATAGATTATCCCTTCAGGTTTCGCACTTTGATCATATGTATCATGATGTATTTTCTAAATTTCTTTCCACAAAATGATAATGTTGTATGGAAGGAGAGTGAGCTGGTTTGTAAGAAAAATTTTAAGCATTTCAATACTCTAGAAAATTGTTAGCAAGTTTATGCAAATTTCTTTAAAGATTTTTTAGGAAAATTTGGAGTAGTTGGCATTTCTCTTTCGGTAAAAATAGTTGAAGTTGGATCATCTTTCGGTAAGACATACAAGAAGAAAAAAAGAGCAATAGAGTTTACTAATGATACTCCTCCAGTACTCAAGTCTCCTAAAACTGAAGGAAAAGGAAAAGAATAGATAATTGTGGACATACTTGATGAAGACATTGATGAATACACCCCAAGAGATGAACCAGAATTAGTTGAACTGGATGAAACAATGGTTGGAGGAAATGAAGAAGGCACTTTATTCAAAACAAAGATACTGCAAATAGTTTAGGAGAAAGATGGAATGCAAAATATTGTTGACATGTGGTTAGATCGACCCTCATATGAGCAGGATCTGATTGAGAGTACTCTGGGTAGATACTTTATCTAGAATAACATTGAATTGGAAAATTTGTAGAATGTATTCCCTGAAAAGTTGATTGAGTGTATTAAGGAAGTTGTGGCCTCTAACTCTCAGGATAAGAAAGAGGAGGAAATAATCCTACACTTGAAGGTCCAGTTTAGGCTATCCCTTACAAAATTGAAAAATAAAATCAATGTGTTGAGATAGTGCATCAATTCAGCTAATGACATCTACAATTATTGTCTACATTGGCCTCATGTTGTTGGAAAATACAAAGTCAAGCTAGAGAAAATTGAAAGTGAATTGAATAAAATTGGTCAGGACTACAATATGGTTTAGGACCAAGATGGAGTAGTAAATAACAAAACTCATGAGTTGTAGGTTGAGCACGCAAAGATTCACTTTTCCAAAAGCACTCTCATGGACACCTTTTGGAAAGTAAAGGATCAAGCTAAATGCAGATTGGAGCAGCTAATTGAAGTCCTAAGGAAAGGAAAGAAGTTGGAAGAAGCAATTACAATTGTGGAATCCCTCATTTAGATCATTAACCAGACATCATATAATAATAGTCTGATAATAATTATTTGGATTGATGTAGATGCTTGGAATAAATTCCTTCTGGAGATGAAAAATAAGAATAAAATAATTTTTTGATTTCTATAGCAGCCATGGTTTTTCAAATTTTGATAAAATTTCTATTTTGCAAAG
The DNA here is from genome assembly GCA_007258455.2 of Sequoia sempervirens. Lineage (NCBI taxonomy): Eukaryota > Viridiplantae > Streptophyta > Pinopsida > Cupressales > Cupressaceae > Sequoia > Sequoia sempervirens. The sequence goes on from VDFB02000013.1 coordinate 103,451,475, forward strand.
GGAGAGAGAGAGCAGTAAAATTTTGTTTTAGCAAATAAAAAGGAAGAACTGCAGTAAGAATACTCGAAAAAGGGGAGAAAAAGTAGTAAATTTTTTCCATTGATGCCAAAGGGGGAGAGAATGCAGTGAAAAATTCCTTGACATCCCAAGGGGGAGTAATGTTTTGTTGTGTTTTGAAATTTTGGAGTTTGGCAGCATACCTCTGGTTTTGACACTTAGTCATTTTTCACTGAGTGTTGCTATCAATGCCAAAGGGGGAGATTGTTGGCATATGGATCAGGGAGATTATTGGTATGGCTTCTTGTGTTGTCATTGATGGCAACTAAAGTCACTATTGTGGTCCGCAGATCTGAACCTAGTCATACCGGAAGCTAAAGTCCAATACAGTGTATTATTGACAGAGAACATGATGAACAAGGTATCTAGTTAGTATGTCAGTCTGTATGCTTCACTACATCATCATCTTGTGTTTTGGATCCCTAGGACAGGTTGTTAAGCATTTATGGTACCTTATTGGTAAGTTTTGTGATGTTGCATTAATCCATCTACGAGTAAAGAGATCCAACAAAATGATTTTTTGTCTATTTGTTCATGATGGCCGACCTTAATCAATGAAGCATGTTGCAGATGTATAAGGGATGATTGTTTAATTTTTTCTATGTTTGAGACTTTCTTTTTATGTCCTAGCTATGATTTTTTTGACGTGTGTGGGAACGTATCAAAATTATTTATGATTTGAAGCCAACATGTAGAGAATATTATATTTTGTGTGAAGCTGACATATAGTCTTTGAATTCTTGATAGTGGGTATTTATGCGAGTTCAGGAAATTCATTTTGTGTGCATGAGATATATAAGAGCAGTTGTAGGGCAGAGAAGTTTGGTATGTGAATATCAAAAGATCAGTTGTAAGAATTTTTTTGGTATAGAAGAGGATTTGGTGACAGAGCAGAAGTGAAGTGCAAAGTCTGATAGAAGGTTCAAAACTTGATTTATGAGCTTCACCAGAACTGAAACCAGGCATTTCTAGATGTTATCTTCTCAGTTCAAATTTTTTTTGTAATCTCTAACATTTTGTAAGGTAGTGAGTCTTCCTTGTTTTGAGCAGTGAGCTCTAGGCAGTGTGCCTAAATGCACGTGCATTCCCTTTTCCTTATACTTTTAATAGAGTATATAAATTATGGATTAATCTCCACCGTGTTTTTTCCCCTATCAGGGTTTCCACATAAAAATATTGGTGTTATGGTGCTTTGATTATCTTGTTCATGTGCTTGCATCTTTATTTATGTTTATGTGTTGTTATTAGCTTAAGATCTAGATTTAAAGTTTAAATTTGTGGAACATTGATTCACCCCCCCTCTCAGTGTTCCTTGAGTCCAACAGTCATCTAGAAGCAATGTATGTTCTTATGTGTTGTAAATGTGGTTGTTGTGTCAGATTGGAGTCATTTTTAGTCTTGGTATATTTGTTGTGGTCTCATTGTATGTTTTCTATTGTGGGACCTTATTGCTATATCCTAGTACAAGGGGTGGACCTTAGGGTTCCACATGGTTGGGTGGATTATTCTTTTCCCTCCATTGGGTTTCCCTTGTTGTGGTTTGTGTTTGTGGCGACCATTCATGGTGATGTGGAATTTTGCACTTATTTCAGCTTGAGTGGACTATCCTTCATGTACTTGTATTGAACTGAATTTATTTGTATCATGTATTGTTTAACTCAGATGTATATTCTTCACTATTGATCTTGGGGAAGCATTGTTGTACCAGTTGTAATGTTGTAATTAATTGATGAACTCTCTCTTGTAATGGATAATATAAATGTTGTATCTTGCATATGTTAGTTAACTGAAATGACCTTGAATGTTGTTATATTGATGACATGATATGGTTAATTCATTATCATAGATCATTTAAATGTGATGGATTAAATGAACTTTATATTGATAGATGAAATTGGTTCAATGAGATGATTTATAATCCTTGTTAGTTTGGTTATTGGTATTCTAGTTCGCAATCATGGAACCTTAAAGTACTTAGCTTTAGAATACATGCTAGCATATATTTTGAATTCTCTAGTATGTTGCACTTTAAAACAAAACAAAAAAATGTTTCATTTTTAGGTCTTGTAGTGTGTTGTCATATGGAGTTATGTGGCAGAGCATTACAGTAATATCAATATTAATATTAATGTTTTTATTAATAATACAAGTAATAATATTACATGTGATTTGTAGGTTTAATTTTGTTTATGAAAATACTAGAGAAAAATTAATGGTAAGTTTTATAATTCATTTGATAATATTATTTTCATTTATTTAGTTTAAATAACAATAATTTTTTTTATTATTGTAAATTTTGGAATTTTTTGATATTATCTTTACATCCACAATGATAGTAATAAAGTTATTTTGAAAGTTAAAGAATAATATTATTAGTTGTTTAAATGATGTGATCTATTTCTTTTCATGATCATATGTGACAAAGGAACTTGTATTAGTAGTATTAATAATATCAACCTTTAAACTTGAGGATCAACCATATTATGGTTAAATGTTCACCAATAGTTTGATAAACATTAAAAGTCGATAACAAGAAGGTAATTTTTGGAACAATTATTCAAAAGCATAAATATCTTTGAGGAGAAATTACTACATGAGTGATAAATAATTTACCATTGTAACTCCTTTTAATATATTAAGCATATAAATAAGGTTGTTTTGTGTAAAAACATCTTTTATTAATAATTAATAGAAAAGAGTAGATATGGTGTTAACAATTTTATTAAAAGGATCATATTATTAAATCAAATCATAATTTTCAATATGGCAAGGGATGTTATCCCTAGTAATTAATAATGGTACAAATATCTAGATTAATATTAATAAGTGAACCCATGAATATTAGATGTATTGATGTTGCCATAGTAACAAGTAATATTATCCTATGTTTTTGAACAATAGGTGAATGTGGATGTTTTATGGCCTAGGTCATAGAACACCACAATTCTCCTATTGTCACTCAAATATGTCCTAGGATCTAAAAGTGGATTGACTATCAACTCCAAAGGTGAGTCAATTCTCAACAAGGAAGACCTAGGAGGGGGTTATTTAAGCTTTGAGGAGTTCACCACCAAGCAAAAGCTTGGAAAAGACAATTTAACATTCAACTCACAAAACCTAGTAATGTAAGCCAAATAATGAGTGCAAATGATGAAATTAAGCAACACCAAGTTAGGGCATGTTTACTTGGGAAGTCTAGAAATGTGATGAGGACTTTAGAAATACAAAAATGTTGTCAAAATATGTTAGGGAGGACTAAGGCACCCTTATTTTTGTCTTAGTCCCACTATTTTTTTTTGACGCAAATGTGGAATCTTCGAATATCAGAATAGAATCTAAAAGAATCTCTACAAAATACCCTTGGGAGGACTAAGATTCCCTTGATGTCGACTTAGTCTCGATCTAAATTTCTAAAATCTCTAGATGTGATCCTAAGGTTCAATGTATGCACTTCCTTCTTCTCTAATCTTAGGTTTTGAAACTTTTGGATCTGGCCTATTGGTGAGTTTCTGTGAAGATATAACTTTTCAATGTAACTTTGCAACTTTACAAAGTTGCACTTCAAATGATCTTCAAGTCTTCAACGTAAATCACAAAACACAAACATGACAAAGAGGAAAAACTTGTTGATTGTTAGTAAATGGGGGTTTTCCTTGGTCAAGCCCCTTGTTGGAAATTAAACCTTGAAATGAAATAGAACAATGAAGGGAAATTATGAATGAATAACATGCAATGTTACAACTCACCAAACCCTTGTTATGAAATCTACAAACTTGTGTGAAATGGTTAGCTTAAATGTGGATCTTGAAATGCTTGAATGCTTGATAGATCTTGAATTGAATTGCTTGCTTGAATCAAAACCCTACATCACAAATATTAGCTCAAAAAAACACATGATGCAATAATATATTTGGTATGATGCTTGAATCTTGATGATGACTCTAAATTCTTGATGAATTTCTCTTGAATGCTCTTGTGAACTCAATTATGCTATTAGGAATGCTCATTCAACTTGCTTGGTTAGAAATAAGTGAAAGAACCCTACATTTATACCTATCTATGCTTAATATCTTGAAATTACACCAGAACAAGCCAACATATGAATTCATTAATTAAAGGAGGCTAGATCCCACCAAGATTTGAAATTAAATCTTGAAAAGAACCTAAGGGGGACTAAGATACCCTAGGTGGCATCTTAGCCCCAAGGCATGAAACTCAGGGCACATACTCCAAAAGGGGGCCCATTTAAGGTGCCTTTGAAAAGAGGATCCCTAGACCTTTGGAGGAAAAAGATGCCCTAGGTGGCGTCTTAGTCCTAATCCAAAAATTGGGGACACAACCAAAATCATTAAATTATCGTTTACCCTTTAATGTTTGTTGGGATTATCCATAAAAAGATAATTTATTAGGCTTGTGGATGAAAAATAGGACAAATTAAGACATAAATAAGGATAAAAAAAGCAAGTCAGGCCCAAACAAGTGTGAAAATGAAAGGGTATGTATTTTCCTACACTACATTTAGCCGCTAATTTAGTGAGAGGATGAACTTGCTTTAAACTCACACTAAAGTAGCCAACTACATAATCAAGAGGGGTTCAAATGTACAAATGTCAGTAAGATAGGAGTGCAATAATCAAGAGGGTGGCCAAACCCCAGGACCAAGATCCTATAATAGACCAACATAGGAAAAAATGGACACACTTGTAGATGATATATGAAGCCATGACTAGATTGCAAACATACACCATCAAAGACAAAAAAAGGAAAAAGGAAAAAGGAAGAAAAAGGAAAAGAAAAATGCAACGAATCAAGCTTCGATTGGCCTTTCCAACGTACTATGGACTGGGTCTAGGCTATTTTTCCAAAAAGGTTTACAAGTGGAATGCACTATCCACTATGGAAAAAAAACACAATTCTCACAAGGGCTGGTGAAGCTAGTTGTCCACTAGGTGAGCCCCAAGAGATCCATATCAAAGTCATATCCCCATGACTATGACAAGGAAAAAGAGAAAATACATGCTCAAAAGGGCTAGTGAAGCTAAGTTTTCACTAGGTGAGCCCCATGAGGTCCATATCAAATTCATACCCCATGGCTATGATAAGGACAAAGAGAAAAATGCATGCTCACAAGGGCTAGTGAAGCTAGTTGTTCAATAGGTGAGTCCCAGGGGACCATATCAAATCCATACCTCCATGACTTTAATAAGGCACAAAAAGGAAATCCATGCAACAAGAAAGAGGGATGTTCGAAGAGATTTTTTCTTAGTTTGTGCAAGGTCTCATCTTAGGGAAAATTGTGCTTAACATCTCCAAGAGAGGACAAATGCAAGAAAATATAACACTCTCAAAGGAAATCAAACCCAATGACACCACCAAGAAAGGAACGCATCGTAGGAAGAAAGAAAATCGCACAATGAAACATGATTGTCGATGTATGCCCCCACTTTAAATCAGTTGCTAAAACCATTTCTATGAGAAATTTATTTAAAGTAGAAGAAGACATGAGAGCTTATTCAGAAATCCCTATGCCAAGTCATATGTTTCCAATAAGCTATGTCATGTAATAGGATGGAAGGATTTCCCCCAAAAATACAATGCTAGAGATAACTTAGTATGCCACATGTGAGCCAACTTAAGGCATGCCATCCACATCCCATGCTTTCTCTTATATATACATGAAAGGTGGTCAACTAGCCAAAAGAGACAATGGAAAGTGACATACGAGAACAAGGCTACCGTACCCCTTGCCCCCACTTAGTGCAAGAAAAGGATGAGCTGAAATAATTGATAAGATGAATGCTAGAGTAAAAATTAGTATCAATTAGAGGAATTAGGTTCCCCCACATAAGGAAGAGCACCACACTCCTTAAGATGTTGAATTTTATCACTTAAAGCCTTACATTCATTAGTAGCATGACCATGAACTCTATGATATGCACAAAATGAAGTCTTGTAGTAAAATTTATTTCACGTTCTTGGAGGGAGAGATATCAAGCAATCTTGGAGGAGTCTTGAAAAGATACTCTCTTGATCAATAGAAGATGTTTCATTATTCTGCATCAAATATATATCTCTTGCTTAGTACAAGATGTCATACTTATGCAAGACTCCTTAAATTGGAAGATCTTGTACTCTTCTTTAAAGGAAGGTGTAAAATCTAACTAATTCAAATCATTAGTGTTTTGCATGATGAAATTAATATTAAGTGAGGACTTCTTTGTTTCTTTCAAATGATAACAATCAATACCACTAGTTTCTATCAATTTAGGATGCAGTATTGTTAAATTCGGCTTAGAGGAGTCTTTTGTAAGAGTGTTGATTTTAAGTGAAGGACTTTTTATTTCTACCAAAGGACAATAAACAAGACCACTAGTCATTTCTTGTGTGTAAGGTTCTATAGGGACATGGATACCTTATTCTCTAGCACCACATCCTTTTCCACTATATCCAAGTTGTTTCATATGTTCGTAACATTTTCCATAAAGTTTCTTCATCTCTTTTGGATTTGGTGGTTGTTCATAATGAAGTTCATCAAAGTTTGTTGTGTAATTTTATTTTTTTCTAAAGTGGTTGATGTGGATGCTTTCAAAGGGTCATCTGAATTTTGTGTTGACATTATTGCTTTCTATTTTCCCTTGTCTGAATCTTTTTTTATGATCTTGTATTCTCCCATGAACGTTGGCTCAAAATTCAATGATCCTAAATTATCTAGTGATATCATTGTGAAGGTTTTAGGATGTCTATCTTTTTTTTGTTCTTGCAGGGTTCTACTTGTGTATTTGGTGTTAATGTTTCCAAAGGATTTTCCTTGTTTTTCTCAATGTTCAAACAACTATTTGGTTCAGGGTTAGCTTCAAGCATGTTAACTTTGTTGTTGTAAATATACTTCATTTTACGATCAAGAGTAGAAGGCACCCCATTCATTGCATGACCCCATAGTCTACCTAAAAGGACATTGTCTAAAAGATCATGAGGCATAACATGGATTTGTGTTTCTAGTGTTTACTTCCCAGTTGTAATAGAAAAAGTGATCACACCAAGCGGTTGTTCTTAGAAATTATCAAATCCCTTAATAGATAAAGAGTTAGGTTGAATTTTTGATTTATCAACACCAAGCCTATCCAAAAGGTTTTCACTAAACACATTTAAGGCTAAGCCACTATCAACAAGGGTTCATTTTATCCATGTACTATTGTATTGAGCTATTATCATGAAAGCATCATTTTATTTTTGCACTTCCAAAGGAGGGAACTCACTTTGGTGGAAAAAAATGCCAGCATTTATTCCTTGAATCATGCTTGTTATGTCATTGGATTGTGCATTTGAAGGGATAGGAACTTGTTGTAAGGAAATTTGAAGAATAGTGTGATAGGTGAATTTTGAATCAAGTCCCAGAGGGATATCTTTGTGGGAGTATTCTAAAATTATTCAACAAGATTATACTCCTTTCTAATTTGTTAATGCAAACGAGGTAATGGAACTTGAAAATTGAATGTTCCATCTCAGATCCTTGTCACTTTTGAATGGAGGACTAGTATTTGAGGGTTTAGGATTCATAATTCATGAGTGCTTATAATGTTATGTTTTTCTATTGACTCCCTAAATTTCCAACTGTCGGTCATTTTCAAAAAAAAATATCCTTTGCATTAAATCATGGCTTTGAAGTCCTGAAGTCTTCTCTTCTATATCACCCTAGAGAGTCCCCTCCATTAAAAAAACTTAAGAGAATTTTCCTAAAGGTTTCCACTTAATTTCAATTGACCTTCTATCTTTATCATTCATCGCTGATCATTTTTTAGATGTATATTCTAAATCAGCGACGAACGATGAGGCGGTGTCTCTTTGATATCGTTCATCGTGAATAACTGCCAAAACTTCATTTTTAAATGTGTAATGAGTGAAGTTATTAGTATTATTGAAGGATCATTCATCGCTAATGGTTTATGACCCCTCAATATTGTAATAGCAATGAGCGATGCCTTCCAGCCTTATGATCTTATTTGCGTCGCTTCTCCCTGATTTGTTTTGAGTGCTAAGTTTTCAATTAGTGATATACAATATACAATGACATTATGATCATATCTCATCGCCAATTCCTTGCAAGTCTTATGAGGAGGATTAGCAATGAGCGATGGCCTAATATTTTATCGCTTATTGCTGATCCATTTCAAAGCCTTAGTTTTGATTAGCGATGAGCAATGAAGTTACTCATTTTTTAAAAGGGCTTCTCTCACTAATCTGGGTACATCTTATTTGTGATGCTTTTGTGCCATTAATTATTTCATGCAGATGTACGTGTCAAAATAAGATGCTTTCACCATATCTCCTACCGCTAATTGAACCCAAGGTGTAAAGTTGGATTTGTGAGGAGCAATGGAAATGAGTGTGATCAAGGAATGGCCCACAAATACAAGGATCGAGATTTAATCACATAGAGTACTTGGATCGTTGATGAAGCTAACTAAGGATCAAGTACATTAGCGATGAGTGGCAACTGCTACATGAAGATGCAACATGGTGAAAATCCTGAGGATTTCGTATACAACAAAGAGGAAGGTGGCGAGTGCATTTGTAACCATTGATATTGTTGTAAATCTAAAGGATTGATGATCAAGTTTGAAACTTGAATGACTGATTGTCAATTTTCTCACATGAGCTTACTATCAAGTATTAATGGTGGCATTCCTCTATCCTTTGGTTGTAATAGAAAGTAGATACCTGGTTGTTTGTGTGTTTGAATTCATTACCTAGCGGAAAGGATACCAAAAGTTGAAGAGTTGTGAGGAAAGCTCTAGAGGCTACCAATAACCAGAATCACATAATTTTCAACCAGGTAAGCAGAACAGATATTTCCTTCTAATTGAAGTATTGAGATAAACTTCTTGAAGAATTGATAGGAAATTGGGAAATTTTCCACTTGTTCAAATACTTGTAATTTCAATTTGGTAATTGAACACTGCATAAATTTTGAGGTGAAGTGTCATGCTCGATAGTAGTGTTTTGTTCCATATAATTATAAAGGGTTTCTTTTGGTCGAGACAAATTTTAAACCCTAATTTCATATGCATTGCAAACATGAGTGACCCAGAACCTAGTGAATCTAGTGTTAGACCTTAAAGGAGACCAAAATAGAAGAGGGATAAAATACTTAAAACTCAGGATGCTTCAACTAAAGCTAAGTCTAAGCTAGTGGCAGTGCCCAACCCTTTTCCAAGTACTCCTACAATTTTTACTAGGTCTAGGAGTGTAAAGAAAGAAACAAAAAAATTATGCAAGAGGCCTTTGGTAGTGTCAAAGAGGGAGGGTCATGAATTTCCAAAAGGCCCATAGGTCAAGTTGCTATGACAACTAGGTTGGTTGATAATACTAGAAAAATTGGTGAAAAACCCCAACCCTAGAGTGGTTGGCAATTGTTTCGGTATGCTTTCAATAGGAAAAATTCTAGCAAGCCCGCATGTTTTTTATGGGGATTGAATCTTCGAAAGTTGGTGGTCCCAAATGTGTTTGTAGAAGTGGATTTGATGATGGAACTGGCAAGGCACTATAACCCTACTAACTGGACAATCAGAAGAGAAAATGTTGATCTCATTCTGGAGGTAACAAAGGATAAGATGATAGATGTATTTGGGTTGAATCCCAATTATACTACAAATTTAGAATGTGCTGAATTTTATGCTGAATATGAGAGATTTCTTAAAGAATCACTTCTTGTGTGACACAGAAGGAGCAGGGAGAGATTCACTGCTACGGATGTTGAGCCTTTTGAGTGTGAGGAGTTTGAAGACTATTTCAAAAACACTTATTATGCTTTAAATCAATTACTAGCATGGGACTTTGGGGTTAGGATAGCTCTCAATTTACTAGTGATGGTAGTGGATATACACCATAATCGAAACACTAGATTTGATTATGCTAACTTTGTTGTTGAACAGATGCATGAAGATTTTCTCAATCTAAAAAAGGAGGTGCTCCCTTTGTATTTTCCCCATCACTCTTTGTTGATGCATATGCTCTTATGGGAAGGTGATTATGAGTGGAAAATGAAATTAAATATAAATATTAAGGAAAAAGAGAATAATGCTATACCTTTACAAATGTGGACATACATTTGGGATCAGGATTGTTCCAATTCCAATTACACAATGCTATACTTTTACAAATGTGGACATACATTTGGGATCAAGATTGTTCCAATTCCAATTACACATTGTTTGCTAATGTTGTAAGATATGGTATCTTAGCATCATTGGGTGTAGCACCTAGGTTCATACTTTCTCTAGAGATCAGAAGTCTTATGTGCCCAAAAGATGAACCAGGTTCTAAGGCCACACACAATTGGACATATTAGTTTCTACACTTTGAGTACACTTTGATCAAAGCCTATGGAGCTAAGGTGGCACCTAATTGTCTACCTTTGTATGTTTCAGATAGATTGGCTTTCATTGAGCTCATGTGGAAAATTGATGACATGGATTATGAAATGTTTAGAAAGGATAAAAAGGAAATTGTGATACATCCACAATGTGCTTTTGCTTACTTCAAATTTACTACCCCTGAAGGATATGTAAAGCTTGGCATTATGGTAAATAATCTCATAATGTTGATTGATGAGATTAGGGTTTTGATCCAGAGGGATTTGTAATAGGAAGAAGAAGAAGAATAAAGAACTTAAGCATCATACATCATGAATTTTTGTATAAATATAATGTAGTAAGAAATACGATAAGTGATGACGTTGTCGTGACTAGGAAAAGAGAATGGACAACTATGACAAACATTGAGGAAAAGATTATGAAAATGAATGCTTTCTACATAAACCCATATAGTGTAATTGCAAATCCCTTGCAAAGAGCCCTCACTATTTTTAGGGATTGTCAATTTGGGGAGTTCAAGATAAAGGTAAACAAGGCTTTTAACAAAGCACAAGTTCTCCTAGAACAATAACAATAACAATAACAATAGGCTATGGATATCCCAAAATAGCCTGTGAATGTTCAAGAAGTTAGGGAGGAACAAGTGGTAGAACATGTGCTAGGAATTGAAGAGGTGAAGCAAACATTTCCCACTCCTCATCTAGAAGAAACTCATAGTTCAAATATTCTCGGGCTGATAGAATTGTCAAATGGCAATGTGATAGAGAAAATGATGATAATCCTAGGATTAGGGAGTGTGATGATTTTCTAGCTCATGATAAATTTGTGTAGGCCAAGGGATTTTAGGAGTTTATGATTCAACAGTGGAGTAAGGAGATAAAGGAGAGACTCAAATCAACTTGAGCTAATGTTGAACCTTCTCATTATGATAAGGCTAAGAAAGCAGAGGAAGAGAAAATCAAGGCTGAAATTGTAGCTATTACTCCCACTGAAGCTCAAAAAATTATTAAAGATAGTGGAATCATGCTACTACTAGGATGTACTACCATTGTTGCCATATCATATGATGCAATCAGAAGACATCCTTAAGATTTGATATCTGAAGACCAATTTAAGGATAAAGTATTTGGTTTTGGATATAGTCAAAAATTGCATACACTTGCAATTTGGTCTATAGCACCTAATACTAATAAACATGAGGTGGCTAGGCCTATTGAAGAAGTTATTGGTTCACTAGTGGTCAAAATATCTATAGACACAACTCCTATTTAGGTAGCTGAATTAATTGTACATGCTACAATGCTTAGTGTGGATACTACACATATTTCTTAGAAGAAATATGAATCTTTGGTCAAATAGTATAATAAGGCCTTGAATGAGCTGAATAAAATGAGAGCCACTATTCAGGATGCTTAGAAGATAATGACTCAACCTTCTTCTTCTTCATTTGATATTTCCACACACAATAAGGAGACCTTGGTTGATGATTTGAATGGAAAATTGAATGTTGAAAATGAAATGTCATGCAGGCCAAGCATGAAACTATCAAGGTGGAAAATGAAATCTTTGAGGATGTGTTGAAATATAGGGTGACCAAGTTGTTCCATAGGTCTAATGATGTTTGACCCACGTATAAGAATATTCATAAGGAAAATATAAAGTATTTGTAAGTACAGGAGGCCTTCAGGAATGAATGTAATAATTGGATTGCTAGGGTAAATGCTTTGAAAGAAATGATGACAAGGATGAATGAAGACCTCAAGGCACCTACCAATATTCCTGAGATCTTGCAAATAATTGACTCAATAAATGAGATAACAAATTTCCATGGAAAGCTAGGTATACAACTCCTGAGCAAGTTGAAGATATTCAAGGAGATGGAGGAACATGGTACGCCTTATATATTGGATCAAAAAGGTGAATTGCATCCATTTGACACCTAGTAAAAAGATTTAGGAGGAATGCTTGGAGCAGCTATGATGACCTTGAGTGTCACTAATTATATTTTTCTCAATTCAAATATTGGCACAATGGTGGAAATTGAATCAAAGATGGACATATATGTCAAAAAGAAGCCAAGATTTTAATTGATGCCAGATATTCTCAGTACATCACTAAGGTGCAAAATTTATTGAATGTAAAATGGCGCACTGAGGAAGAATACAACACTTGGTTGGAGAAATACACAGAATGAATCTTTGTAAGTATTAGTGAATGAGAAGAATAATGGATAGGAGAAGAATAATTCATAGCCTGAATACAGTAAAGATTAGGCTTTTGGTATAATATGGTAAAACATTATTCCCTCCTCAAATTCAAATGAATAGCACGTGGTACTAATGTGGATTAATTTTTTTTGGCATTTTATCCAGTTTCCTTGTCTTGCTTCGTAAGTTTTGTTGTTTTGATTTTCCCAAGGTTGGCATATTTTGAGCGCATGGAGAATATTTTGACATTTTTGTAACAAAATAATGATGTTTTTTTTAGGTGGGACTTGCTTTCTACAAAGAGTTGAAGGAAATTTTACCTCATGTTTATTTACCCCACCTAAAGACTCAAGTATAACTGAAAATGGAATATTGTTACAAGCGGTCCAGTGAGATCATGACATGTGTTCTTTCTAGTCTGACGCTTGTTTGCTCCTTCATCTCTATAAGAAGGAATTTGGGGCTAGAAGCACAAGAGTAGGAAATTTTTGAGTTAATAATGTGAAGTTGTGATGAGGGTGTAGCCCGAGACTTAGAAAATAACCCACAAACAAGAGAATAATTTTATTATTCATAAAATGGAGCTTATTACATGCAGAGGATCTCAAATCCCCAAGTTCTACAACACATGCAAGTTACAAAAAGCTACAGAATAACCCTTTCACAATATGTGAGCTTGTCCCCAAAAGTTACCCAAAAATTAGAAATCCGCCCATAAATAGAGCTCCTCTTTAGTTTGGAGCCAAAACAACATTCAAATTTGAGTTTAGGCGGTTTGGCACCGAATAATTACAACTTGAAGTTCAAATTTCAAAAGAACATTTGCAATTGTATCTTCTAGAAAGTGCGCCAACTTCCCGGGGCCATAAATTTTGATTCGGGACTCTGATTCGCGAACCGTTTGAACCATTGGAAAGGTCTCGAAGTCAATAACGTGCTCAAAATCTGCTACACCAATTTTGGCAAGTTCTGGGGCTGATCCGGGAAATCTAAGTGCCTCAAATCTAACTCAGAAGATTTTCAGGTGCAAATCTGAGAAACTAAAACTGCAATATCTTTCAACCCAGAAATAGAAAATAAAAACCGTAAATTGGGAATTTCATTATGACAAAAAGGGTATCCAAAAATGTAAAAACATCTAAAAACCAAGAAACTTGAAATTTAACTATTTTTGGGTGATGCAAGATTGCCTTTACACCACTGGATGCTCCTGCATCAAGTTGTCAAGATAATACAAAGAAAGTTTTAGAGTCTTTGCTTTAAGTTTATTTTGTAGTTCATACTTATACATATAAATCTGATAATGATATAGCATTTATAATATAGAGTAATACCAGTTTCATGGCTATTGTCTCTCCTTGTATGTGTATTATGAGTTATGAGTGAAAGTAATCAAGGATTTCTTTCATTTGTCTCCATTACTTTCCTAATGGATGTTTAGTTTCATGCTTTCTTGTTGATTCAATGAATTAATGTAATTTCTTGTGTGAGATTAATGAATTATAAGAACTGGGTGCTAGGATATCTATAAGTAGTAATAATAAAAGTCCATCAAATGATACCATTCAGTATTTATTGAGGTTATAGGTGCTATCATTTGAATTTTTTTTAGGTCATATTGAATGGTATTGACTATGTGCTTGGGATAAAGACACTAGTTTATACAAAGTATTTTTGTTTCACTTTTAGTGCAGATTCATTTGCTACTCAATCTTTAAATCATAAAATTTTCAAAGAGATACTATAGTCGTTGTTTTATATTCTTTGATGCTCAATATGTGTAACATTTATAAATAAGATGCCAAATTATTGATTTGTTTTAGGAGAGATATTTGTTATTTACAATGTATTTGATTGTGATTATGCTAAGTGTTTAAGTATACATTGTGCGATCACCTTCTTGGGTGTCACAGAGCCCAAAGAGTAGGAATAGAAGTCTTGCAACCTCTATTTGTTTGTTGGCCAATCCTTTGGAAGTATCGATAAATGGAAATGGAAAAGTCCATAGGTATTTCTAGAGATCAGTTTGGTTATTAAAAAATAACCAACAGATTGGCAACTTTGTTGGGGAAGTTAAGTCCAAAGTCTCTAAGTTCAAGACCTATGACAGTTAGAGTCAGTTGTTAGTTGGAATATTCTTTTTTGTTTAAACAATAACTAGTTTTAAATCTATTGTGTTGGCCCCATAATACTAATTCTTATGTGTCAGGTGTTATTTCATTCTTCCACCTTTTTTTCTAGTAATGTTTAAAGTCTTTTCTAAAGTAATAAGTACAAAATCAAAATGCAATCACTTTTTGTTTCCTAGTATTTTGGGTGGCGACTCTGAGTTCTCTAGTACCAATGTTAAGATTAGTTCTCAAACGGAAAATAAGAAGAGGGATTTTTTAGTATTCGACATTATGAGGAAGACCAAAAGTTGTGCAAAGAAGCACCCTGAGTAGAAGGAAGAATTTGAACCTACAAAGGAAAAGCAACCTAAATGGGTCAGGAAGTGCTCTGAATCAAGTAAGTATGTTGATTCCCATCCTAATGTATCTCCTACTTTCAATATTGATATAAGTAGTGCTAGTGGCCATGAAGAGGGACATGAAGTTCAAGGTTCTAACATAGACCAAGGAATTTTTCCTATTGAACAAGTATTTGACACTGAGCAAAACATTTCAAGAGAGGAAGATAGGTGGGAGTTTTGGGAGAAGAATAAGAAATTCTCTAAGCCCTTGACTCCTGGACTTGGCTATGTTTTTAATGGAAATAATTTCAAGCCATGAGGAAAATATCTTGATGAGCCTAATCCAGTCCACTTTTCTCTTGAGGAAGACCCTAATGATCAAACTTACTTTTCCCCTACCCCAACTGAGCATGGGGATATTCTAGAAAATAAGGAAGACATAGACAATGACCTAAAAGCTATAGAAGAAGAAGAGTTAGAGCTTCAGGAATAAGAAGAAAAAAGAATGAAAGAATTGAAAGAGAGAGAAGATAGGATTAAAGCTAAGCAACTTGAGAGAGATGCTAGAAGGAGAAATTTGGAGAAAAAGAGAGAAGATGTTGCAAGGCATAAAACCTTTGAGGAAAATCTTTCCAAGTTTAGCTCTAAGATAACTAATGATATTTCTAAAGCAACCGTCTCAATGGGAGCTTCAACTACTGATACCTATACAACATCTATCTCAACAACTAGAGCCTCATACCCTCCTATTAATACTAAGAAAACATCATTTGTAGACCATGGGAAAAGACCTATTGACTAGCGCAAGAAAACTACATTAAAAGCCAATGACAATACAAATATTTCATCTACCAAAATCCCCACACATAAGGCCAAAGTTGATCCAACCCCATCTACTACACCTCCAGATCCTGAGATATTAAGGTTGCATTTGGAAAGTGAAAAGTTGTGAGAAGATTTGAAGAAAGCTAAAGTGATAGCTTATAATGCAGAAATGGATAGGAATATTTCATTCCTTAAAATTTCCACCCATATCCCAGAGGCTTCAACTTCTGGGCATACTAATAGTGAGTCACAAAAGAAGAAATCTAATGGACATACTCCTAGAGGAAGTGGTGGAGGAAAAAATAGGAATGGTAGTTCTTATTTTGAAGATGATGAGGGAAGTAGGAAAGGGGGAGGTGATGGTGAAAATGGAAAGGGTTAAGATAGTAGCCATTCTGGTAATGGGAAAGATGATGAGAACAAAGGTGACCATAGAGATCAATGTACTAGGATAACACTCCAAGTAGATAGATAACAACAATTGTGTTTCACTGGAACACCTAGCTACCCTAACCTGTTCCCTAAGGATTTTAGGCTTGCTCTTATGAAGTTTTCTAGAAACAATGTCTTCAATGGTGAGGACCATCTTAAAGCATTAATTAATGTTATGGATCATTTTGCGGTGGAGGAAGAAGACATCATGATGAATTTTTTCATTATGAGAGTGGTATAGGAGTTTACCTGCTAAAAGTAAATCCTCTTGGGAAGAATTCAAGAGGGTTTTTAGAGAAAAATATGGTGATAAGAATGATTCAAGCTTTCTGTTGAATCAATTTAATAATATTTTCAAAAGATCCAATGAATCTATTGTTGAGTTTAACACAAGATTCCAAAAGGCTAGGAAAAGGTTGCCTCCTCATCTACAATTAAATGATCATGTTTGTTTGGTAAATCATTGCAATGCTTTTGATGCAAAAATGAGTTACTGCTTGCTAGATAAGCATCCTTAGTCATTAAGGGAAGATTTTAAAATGGAAGGGCATATTGAAAATATTAGTAGAGTAACTAGTAAAGTTGGCAAAAGACATGATCCAAAACTCTTCAAAATTTCAAAGAAGGAAGACAAGAGTTTAAGTGATAAAGGGGGAACAATTGACGACAAGCTTGGCAATTTTATGAAAACTATCAGTGACAAGATTGTAAAGCAAGAGAAGGTTCAACCTAAAAACAACCAAAGGAATGAATGACCCCCTAGATTGCAAGAGCACCCATACAATACCAATTGGTATAATGGGAAGCCTATCTTAAACAATTAGAGAAATACCCAAAATAGAGTTCCTCTAGACCCTCTACAGAAGAATATAGGAAATTTGTCTAAGGATAATCCTTGGTGTATGACTTTCCAAATGACACACTCTTCATAGAAATGTGCGGTAGCAAAAATTGTGGAAGTAGAGGATGACATATCCAAAGATTGTGATCAGCAAGATCAAGAGGATGATGATGTACTTATGAATATGGGTGACTCTGATGTTGCATGCACTGAATGTTCTTTTGATGAAGATTCTTATAAAGTGGATGTAGATAGTCAAAGGAAAATTTCTAATGGAAATCATCAGCAAGTTCTTTCTGATGAGGATGCCAATAGTGATGTTGACATTTACAATTTGGAGGCAATTGAAGATGGTGTTTCATTAAGAAGACACTCTGAGGAGGAGATTACAAAATATATTGCAGTCTTGGCTGCCCAAGCTAGGAGTTCCTATCATTTGAGGAATAGAACCGTTGGAGGTGAACAAGGTAGTCCTGTTGATCTATTCATCAAGGAACAAAAGGCTAAGGGAAAAGAACATGAACCTAATGAAAAGGTAGAAATAGTCAAAGTTAAAGAAGGCAAGGGAGATAAAATTTTGGCAGAGAGAGTGGAAAAGCCAAAATTTATTCAAGGAAACAAATCATCTATTGAAAATTCAAAGAAACAAAAGAAAACTCCTGAAGCCATAAGGAAGGGTGCTAAACACAAGGCTAAAGTAACCAGAAATCAACAAAAAGATAATAGCAATGAACAATGTATGTCTTCAATTGAACTTCCTAAATATACTCTTGTTGATATGTTTCAATTACTTAGCCAAGTTAAATTATTTGTTCCTTTTCTTGAAATGATGAGGATAGAGGAACATAAACAAAAGGAAATGGCCCTTATCAATAATGTTGCTATAGCCTGTAATGATTTGGTGGTGCTCACTCCACCCAAACTGAATGAAAATCACAAGAAAGGTAAAGAAGTTGAGGGACTGATTACTAAAATTCCTCATGATAGGAAATTATGTAAATACCTGTCCTAACAAGATAGATCCATTTTTTCTTACCCTGGTGGTTAGGGGAAATTTTATAAAAAATTGTATTATTGACTTTGTTGCATCCAACAATATCATGCCAGTTAAAATCATGGATGCACTAGGGTTAATGGTTGATATCACTCATGGAAAATGTTATGCCATGGACACCAGAGAATTCCATGTGATAGGTGTGATAAATGAAGCTCTCTGTAGATTGGTAGCCTACCCTGACAAAGAGTTTAAAATGAGTATGGTATTGGTGGATATCCCACCTAACTATGGAATGATATTATCATGAAAATGGAGTGCATCTATGGGAGGTAGTATCTAGTGTGACATGTCTTATGCCACATTTCCCATTGATGGTAAGAATGTCCAAATAAGGAGAGAACCTAGGGTACCACATATGTTGGAACATGTTCCTAAAGATGACACAATTTTTTTCATAGATACCAATATTGGTGAGTTTAAGATACAAGAAGTACCAAGAGAGATTGAGATATGTCCTACATCTATAGAAAATGAAGTTTCAAGAGTATCTGATAAAGAAGGACTGCAGAAAATGTACTTTGATGGTGTAAGCTCCAAAGAAGGATCTGGTGCAGGAATTTTATTAGTGTCACCTACTGGAAATATCTATAAGTTCTCTTTTACATTGTGTTTTGTCTGTAAAAACAATGTAGCAGAATATGAAGCTTTATTATTGGGATTGAGACTTGTTCAAAAGAATGGAATAAGCAAGTTAATGGTAATTGGTGATTTTGAGCTTGCGATATCCCAAGTGAGAGCTAAGTATTCTTGCAAAAATAACCAACTGAGGAAATATAGGAATGTTGTTTGGGATTCCATTGAGCAATTTGTTGCTTTTAGAATTGATGGGATGAAAAGAGAACATAATAGAGTAGATGACTTACTTGTTAATATTGCATTAAGACCTAATTATATAACTTTCATAGGAATTTGTAAGGTTGAGATACAGACCAGACTATCCATCCCTAATAATGTATATAATTGGAAAAATTTTAATGATGATGAGGATATCCTCAGGTTTCTAAATTGTGTTGATAAATATGAAGGTCAGGAGATTGATTTTATTGGATTTGTTGAAAATGTTGATGGAAAAGACATGGTTTTTGGAAAAGAGGTCATCCAATTAAAAACAAATAAAATCCCCAAAGTCCTTGTAGCTCTTGAAGGGGTCTTTGATAGTCAAGATACCAACAAGGGAAAAATGACTACTGCTCACCTAGAAGACCTAGAGGAAGTGAACTTGGGGACTGTAAATGCCCCAAAGAAAGTCTATGTAGGAAAGAAGATGAAGCCAAAGGTGAAGGTGATGTTAATTTCCTTACTCAGAAAATATAGAAATGTTTTTGCTTGGTCATATGATAACTTGAAGGCTTACAGAGAGGAATTGTTTCAACATGAGATTCCTTTAAAGGAAAAATTAGAGACCAATTAATCCTACTTTAGCTCCCAAGATGCAAGAGGATTTGGTAAAGTTGAGGGACACTAGTATTATAAAACCCATTAGACACTCTTCATGGGTATCTAATCTAGTGCCAGTAAGAAAAAATAATGGTGATATAAGATTATGTGTTGATTTCAGGAACCTAAATGTATCCTCATTAAAGTACAATTATCCGTTACCAAACATGGAAGTTATGTTACAGAAGGTAATTGGCTGTGAGTTACTGTAATTGATGGATGGATTTTTAGGATATAATCAAGTAAAAGTAAAGGAGTCTGAGTAGTACAACATTGCATTTACTACTCCTTGGGGTACCTACGTTTATGTCAGGATTCCTTTCGGCTTAACAAATATAGGTGCCACTTTTCAGAGAGCTATGGATGTAGCTTTCTCATATTTTATTGATTTATTTATGGTTGTATATCAAGATGACCTGACTACTTATTCTAAGAAAGAAGAAGATCATTGCATGCATTTGAAGAAAGTGTTTGTCAGGTCACTATAATTTGGAATATCTTTGAATATCCAAAGAAATGTGTCTTTGGGGTCACTGAGGGAAAGTTGCTAGGGCACATTATGTCCAAGGAAGGAGTAAGAATAGACCCTAAAAGAGTAGAAGCTATTGACAAGATCCCTAAGCCCAAAAATGTCAAGGGAATTCAGTCATTTTTTGGATAGATAATTTTTTTGAGAATATTTGTAACCAACTTTGCAAAAATTATAAGACCTATTTCCAAAATGTTGAAGAACAGTGAAAGGTGTTTTGGAGTCAAGAACCTAGTTAGGTTTTCAAGAAAATAATGCAAGCTATTAAAGAAGCTCCATTTTTTAAATCTCCTGATTTTTCTAAACCAATGCACATTTTCTCTTTTTCCTCATTTCATACCATTGTTGTTGTCTTACTATAGAAAAATGAAGAAGGTTTTAAAAAACCTATTGCATCTTTTAGAAAATATTTACAAGCTGCAGAATTCAAATATGACACTACTGAGAAACATGCATATGCTTTGGTAAAATATGTGAAGAATTTTAGAACTTACCTGCAAGGGGCTACAATTGTAGCTTTTATATCGAGTGCTGTGGGACATTTTACTCAAAAAGAGACAAGAAGAAAATGGATCAACAAGATCTAGGAATTCAACATTGATTTCTAGATTACCAAATTGGTGAGAGGATAGGGCCTAGCCAAATTAATGGAAGAGGAAAATTTGGAAGCTAATCAAGTTAATCAGATTGAAGTAATTGATGTTGCACCTCTCTATGATATGCAAACATGTGGATGGTATAGAAGAATTATCCAGTATTTACAAACTTTGCAGTGTCTTGCTAATATGGCTGAAAATGAAAAAAGAACATTGAAATTGCATGCTATCAAGTATGTGATTATTGACAATGAGTTATGGTGGAGAAGCCTGGATGGTGTACTTCTCAAATGTGTAGATGGAAAGCAAGCATTGGAACTTC
>VDFB02000013.1:103472702-103580392 GCA_007258455.2 Sequoia sempervirens
AAGAATGTCCAAATAAGGAGAGAACCTAGGGTACCACATATGTTGGAACATGTTCCTAAAGATGACACAATTTTTTTCATAAATACTGATATTGGTGAGTTCAAGATACAAGAAGTACCAAGAGAGATTGAGATATGTCCTACACCTATAGAAAATGAAGTTTCAAGAGTATCTGATAAAGAAGGACTGCAAAAAATGTACTTTGATGGTGTAAGCTTCAAAGAAGGATCTAGTGCAAGAATTTTATTAGTGTCACCTACTGGAAATACCTATAAGTTCTCTTTTACATTGTGTTTTGTCTGTAAAAACAATGTAGCAGAATATGAAGCTTTATTATTGGGATTGAGACTTGTTGAAAAGAATGGATAAGCAAGTTAATGGTAATTGGTTATTTTGAGCTTGCGATATCCCAAGTGAGAGCTAAGTATGCTTGCAAAAATAACCAATTGAGGAAATATAGGAATGTTGTTTGGGATTCCATTGAGAAATTTGATTCTTTTGGAATTGATTGGATGAAAAGAGAACATAATAGAGTAGATGACTTACTTGTTAATATTGCATTAAGACTTAATTATATAACTTTCATAGGAATTTGTAAGGTTGGGATACAGAACAGACCATCCATCCCTAATAATGTATATAATTGGAAATTTTTTAATGATGATGAGGATATCCTCAGGTTTCTAAATTGTGTTGATAAATATGAAGGTCAAGAGATTGATTTTATTGTATTTGTTGAAAATGTTGATGGAAAAGACATGGTTTTTGGAAAAGAGGTCATCTAATTAAAAAAAAAAAAAATCCCCAAAGTCCTTGTAGCTCTTGAAGGGGTCTTTGATAGTCAAGATACCAACAAGGGAAAAATGACTACTGCTCACCTAGAAGACCTAGAGGAAGTGAACCTGGGGACTGAAAATGCCCCAAAGAAAGTCTATGTAGGAAAGAAGATGAAGCCAAAGGTGAAGGTGATGTTAATTTCCTTACTTAGAAAATATAGAAATGTTTTTGCTTGGTCATATGATAACTTGAAGGCTTATAGAGAGGAATTGTTTCAACATAAGATTCCTTTAAAGGAAGATGCAAATCCTTTCAGGAAAAATCAGAGACCAATTAATCCTACTTTAGCTCCCAAGATGCAAGAGGATTTGGTAAAGTTGAGGGACACTGGTATTATAAAACCTATTAGACACTCTTCATGGGTATCTAATCTAGTGCCAGTAAGAAAAAATAATGGTGATATAAGATTATGTGTTGATTTCAAGAACCTAAATGTATCCTCATTAAAGGACAATTATCTATTACCAAACATGGAAGCTATATTACAGAAGGTAATTGGCTATGAGTTACTGTAATTGATAGATGGATTTCAGGATATAATCAAGTAAAAGTAAAGGAGCCTGAGTAGTACAACATTGCATTTACTACTCCTTGGGGTACCTACGTTTATGTTAGGATGCCTTTCGGCTTAACAAATACAAGTGCCACTTTTCAGAGAGCTATGGATGTAGCTTTCTCATATTTTATTGATTTATTATTGGTTGTATATCAAGATGACCTGACTACTTATTCTAAGAAAGAAGAAGATCATTGCATGCATTTGAAGAAAGTGTTTTTCAGGTCACTATAATTTGGAATATCTTTGAATATCCAAAGAAATGTGTCTTTGGGGTCACTGAGGGAAAGTTGCTAGGGCACATTGTGTCCAAGGAAGGAGTAAGAATAGACCCTAAAAGAGTAGAAGCTATTGACAAGATCCCTAAGCCCAAAAATGTCAAGGGAATTCAGTCATTTTTTGGATAGATAATTTCTTTGAGAATATTTGTAACCAACTTTGAAAAAATTATAAGACCTATTTCCAAAATGTTGAAGAACAGTGAAAGGTGTTTTGGAGTCAAGAACCTAGCTAGGTTTTCAAGAAAATAATGCAAGCTATTAAAGAAGCTCCATTTTTTAAATCTCCTAATTTTTCTAGGCCAATGCACATTTTCTCTTTTTCCTCATTTCATACCATTGTTGTTGTCTTACTATAGAAAAATGAAGAAGGTTTTGAACAACCTATTGCATCTTTTAGAAAATATTTACAAGCTGCAGAATTCAAATATGACACTACTGAGAAACATGCATATGCTTTGGTAAAATATGTGAAGAATTTTAGAACTTACCTGCAAGGGGCTACAATTGTAGCTTTTATATCGAGTGTTGTGGACATTTTTACTCAAAAAGAGACAAGAAGAAAAAGGTGTAGATGGATCAACATGATCCAAGAATTCAACTTTGATGTCCATATTACCAAATTGGTGAGAGGATAGGGCTTAGCCAAATTAATGGAAGAGGAAAATTTGGAAGCTAATCAAGTTAATCAGATTGAAGTAATTGATGTTGCACCTCTCTATGATATGCAAATATGTGGATGGTATAGAAGAATTATCTAGTATTTACAAACCTTGCAATTTCCTACTGATGTGGTTGACAATGAAAGAAGAACAATGAAATTGCATGCTATCAATTATGTGATTATTGAAATTGAGTTATACTTATGGTGGAGGAGCTTGGATGGTGTAATTCTCAAGTGTGTAGATGTAAAGAAAGCATTGGAACTTCTGCAAGAAATGCACAATGGGGTATGTGGTGGTCATTACATGGCAAAAACCACTACACAAGATTTTGAGAGCTAGATTTTGGTGGCCCACAGTTTTTAAGGATGTTCACAAATTTGTTAAAACCTATGATGCTTGTCAAAGATTCTCAGGAAAGTTGAAGTTTGTAAGGAATTTACCATTGAGGCCTATGACAATTGAAGCCCCTTTCCAACAATTGGAAATTGATTTCATTGGGGAAATTCTAGAAAAAAACTAGTGGAGGTCATTCATGGATTCTTGTTGCCATTGAATATTTTACAAAATGGGTAGAAGAAATACCCACAAGTGAGGCAACAAGCAAGGTGGTAGTTGATTTCCTATTAAATAATATTCTCATCAGATTTGGAGTCCCTGAGAGGATCATCTTCAATAATGCTATGTTCTTTAGATCAGATGAATTCAAGGAATTTTGTGAAGGACATGGCATACAAGTCTCTTACTCTTCACCTTACCATCCTCGGGGAAATGGTCAAGATGAGTCTAGTAATAAGAGCTTGATAAAGATAATCAAGAGAGTTATGGAAAAGAACAAAAGTGCTTGGGACTCAAAGTTGAAATTGGCACTTTGGGCAGATAGAGTGACTATAAAAAAGGCTACTGGTTTTTCAACATTTGGCTTGGTATATGGTTTAGAGACTAGGTTGCCACATAATAACCTACTCAACATGTATAAGTTTGTGCATGAATATGATGAAGAAATTTGTGATGATATGCAACACAGAATAAATAATATAGTGCAATTAGATGAGACCAAGAGGGAAGCTCAAGATAAAAACATGAAGATGCAATTGAAAGTTAAGCATCTATATGAAAAGAGAGCTTCTCCCAAAGATTTTGAAGTAAGAAGTATGGTTTTAGCATGGAATGCATGGTCTTAAGATAAGGGAAAGCATGGTAAATTTAAAGCTTTATGGACTGGCCCTTATTTGATAGTCAACACTAATGGGGAAGATTCATATTTCCTTTAGAGCTTAACATGTGAACTTTTTGAACTGCCAGTACATGGACAGTTATTAAAGCCATACTTATCCTAAGTATGTTTTTCTTCATGTATGTTTGGATTTTTTATATTATGTATATAGGTTTGTTTTCTTTGGTCCTACTACCTTGTCTGGGTAGTTCCTTGGTTGGGGTCCTTTTGTTTTAATCCACATTTTCGTATGCTTCAACCCGAGATTCTTATGATCTCACCATGCCTACAGGAGGCATACGTACCCATTCAGAGCCACTAATGGAACTTGCAAATTGAATGTTCCTTCTCAGATCCTTGTCACCTTTGAATGGAGGACTAGTATTTGAGGGTTTAGGATTCATAATTCATGAACACTTATAATGTTATATTTTGTTGTTCACTCCCTATTTCCCACTGTCGATCATTTTCTAAAAAAATTATCCTTTGCATTATCATGGCTCTGGAGTCCTTAATTCTTTTCTTTTGTATCACCCTAGACAGTCCCCTCCATTAAAACAACTTAAGAGAACGTTCCTAAAGGTTTCCACTTAAGTTCGATCATTGGGTATGTGCAGGATCATGATGGGGCAAAAAGTGGCAATATGTAAGTGATATGATGGCCCATGTGGCTGACGACTTTTTTCTTACCCAAAATTGATGAAACAAAAAAGGATTTTAGAGGAGATTCTCGACTTCCCACCAATATAAATTATGTTTTACTTTGAATTTAATAAATAATTATTATTCATTTTTTATTTGAATTACGACTAAAGTCCTAGTTGATAGGCTGATTGAAAAACATATATAGCTTTCAAACATTATCACATTTTTTGAATCCAAAACACGCGTCACATTCTATGCTTTGTATACTATAGGATTAAAAAAGAAAAAATGAATTTCATGAAGTTTTGAACAAGCTAAGGTGGTTAGACATATGAGTTTTTTATATTTTTTAAAAGTTGTAATAAAAAATTCATAATTAATTATTTACTTGGAAAAAATTACAAAAAACTATGTGTCACATTCAGACATGAATCCACTACTTATATCTAAAATATTATAAAAAAATAATATCATTTTATTGTGGTTAGGGTGGTTAGACAGACACCTACTTCTTATTTTTCCACTGAAATTTAAGTACTACTACATTGAAATTTCAAATTTTCACCAAATAGCTTGTTTTTTTAATAAAAAACCTAGTAGTTTAGAAACTACATTCAATTTTCTATAGATTCTATTCTTACATATTTTGAAATAATATAGATAAGTTATTCAAATTTTTATGTCAAGTTGCCTAACTCTAATTTTTTTGATTTTTTTGCCACTTAAGGGCATGTTTTTTCCATGATGATCCTACACATACCCCATCCTTTTATCTTTATCACTCATCACTGATCATTTTTAAGATGTATATTCTAAATCAGTGACGAGTGGTGAGGCAATGTCTCTTTGATATTGCTCATTGTGAATAACTGCTAAAAATTCATTTTTAAATGTTTGATGAGAAAATTTCTTAGCATTATTGAAGGATCGCTCATTGCTAATGGTTTCTAACCCCTCAATATTGTAATAGAGATGAGAGATGCCTTCCAACCTTATGATCTTATTTTCATCACTTCTCATTGATTTGTTTTGAGTGCTAAGTTTACAATTAGAGATATGCAATATACAATGACATTGTGATCATCTCTCATCACAAATTGCTTGCAAGTCTTATGAGGAGGATTAGCTATGAGTGATGGCCTAATATTTTATCTCTTATCATTGATCCATTTCAAAGCCTTAGTTTTGATTAGCGATGAGCGATGAAGTTACTCATTTTTCAAAAAGGTTTCTCTCACTAATCTGGGTACATATTATTTGCAATGCTTTTGTGCCATTGATCTTTTCATGCAAGTGTACGTGTCAAAATAAGATGCTTTCACCATATCTCCTGTCGCTAATGGAACCCAAGGTGCAAAGTTGGATTTGGTAGGAGCAATGGAAATGAGTGTGATTATGGAATGGGCCATAGATCCAAGGGCCGAGATTTCATCACATAGAATAATTGTATCGCTAATAAAGTTGGGTGAGGATGAAGTACATCAACAATTAGCGAAAACTACTACATGAAGATGCAATGTGGCGAATTCTTGAGGAGTTCATATAAAGAAAAGAGGAAGGTGGTGAGTGCATTTGTAACCATTAATATTATTTGAAAGCTAAAGGATCCACAATTAGGGTTTAAACTTGAAAAACTAATTTTTAGTTTGTTGGCAAGAGCTTACTATCAAGTATTAATGGTGGCATGTCTCTCTCCTTTGGCCGTAAGAGAAAGTAGATACTGAGTTGATTGTGTGTTTGAATTCATTGCCTAGCAGAAAGGATACCAAAATTTGAAGAATTTGCAAGGTAAGCTCCAAAGGCTACCAATAACCAGAATCGCATAATTTTCACCCAGGTAAGCAGAATGGATATTTCGTTCCAATTGAAGTATTGAGATAAATGTCTTGAAGAATTGATAGGAAATTGGGACATTGTCCATTTGTTCAAATACTGGTAATTTCAATTTGGTAATTGAACACTGCATAAATTTTGAGGTGAACTGTCTTGTTCGATAGTAGTGTTTTGTTCCATTATAATTGTAAAGGGTTTCTTTTGGTCATGAGAAACTATAAACCCTAGTTTCATTTTCATTGTAAACATGAGTGACCCAAAACCTAGTGAATCTAGTATTAGACCTAAAAGGAGACTTAAAAAAAAGAGGGATAAAAGACTTAAAATTCAAGATGCTTCAGTTGAAGCAAAGTCTAAGATAGTGGCAATGCCCAACCCTTTGCCAAGTACTCCTGCAACATCCACTAGGTCTAGGAGTGCAAAGAAAGAAACAAAAAAAAATATGCAAGAGGCCTTTGGTGGTGTTAAAGAGGGAGGGTCATGAATTGGTAAAATTCCCACATGTCAAGTTGTTGTGACCACTAGGTTGATTGATAATGTTAGAAAAATTGGTGAAAAACCCCAACCCTAGAGTGGCTAGCAATTGTTTTGGTATGCTTTCAATAGGAAAAATTCTAGCAAGCTTGCATGTTTTTTATGGGGATTGAATCTTGGAAATTTAGTGGTCCCAAATGTTTTTGTAGAAGTGGATTTAATGATGGAATTGGTAAGGAACTATAACCCTACTGATAGGACAATCAGAAGTTAAAATGGTGATCTAATTCTAGAGGTAACAAAGGATAAGATGATAAATTTATTTGGGTTGAATCCCAATTAAACTACAATGTTCAAACATTTTTAATTGTATGTTGATTATGATACGAGAACATTTTCATTTAAACAATCATTTCTTGTGCAACACAGAAGGAGCAGGGAGAGATTCGCTACTAAGGATGTTGCGCCTTTTGAGTGCGAGGAGTTTGAAGATTATTTCAAAAACACTTATTATTGTTTAAATCAAGTACTGGCACGAGACTTTTAGGTTAGGATAGCTCTTGATTTACTTGTGATGGTAGTAGATATACAACATCATAATCAAAACACTAGATTTCATTATGCTAACTTTGTTGTTGAACAGATGCATGAAGATTTTCTCAATCTGAAAAAAGGAGGTGCTCCCTTGTATTTTCTCCATTACTCTTTGTTGATGCATATGCTCTTATGGGAAGGTGATTATGAGTGGAAAAGGAAATTATATCTAAATATTAAGGATTAAGAGAGTAATTCTATACCACATACATTTGGGATCAGGATTGTTCCAATTCCAATTACACATTGTTTGCTAATGTTGTAAGATATGGTATGTTAGAGTCATTGGATGTAGCACCTAGGTTTATACTTTCTCTAGAGATCAGAAGTCTTGTGCACCCAAAAGATGAACCAGGTTCTAAGGCCACACAAAATTGGGAAGATTGATTTCTACACTTTGAGTACACTTTGATTAGGGCCTATGGAGCTAAGGTGGCACCTCATTGTCTACCATTGTATGTTTCAGATAGATTGGATTTCATGAAGATCATGTGAAAAATTGATGTCATGGATTATGAAATGTTTAGAAAGGATAAAAAGCATAGTGTGATACATCCCCAATGTGATTTTTCTTACTTCAAAGTTACTGCCCATGAAGGATATGCAAAGCTTGGAATTATGGTAAATAATCTTAGAATGTCGATTGATAAGATTGGAGTTTTTGATCCCGAGGGATTTGTATCATGAAGAAGAAGAAAAAAGAACTTAAGCATCATACGTCATGAATTTTTTTATAAAGATAATGTACTAAGAAATATGATAATTGATGAGGCTGTCATAACTAGGAAAAGAGAATGGACAGCTATGAAAAACATTGAGGAAAAGATTATGAAAAGGAATGCTTTATACATAAGCTCATACAGTATAATTGTAAATCCCTTGGAAATAACCTTCACTATGATTAGAGACTATCAGCCTGGGGAGTTCAAGATAAAGGTAAAGGAGGCTTTTAACAAAGCATAAGTTCTCCTAGAATAGCAACAACAACAACAGGCTATGGATATCCCTGAACTACCTGTGAATGTTCAAGAAGTTAGGGAGGAACAAGTGGCAGAGCATGTGCTGGGAAATGAATAGGTGGAGAAAAAATTTCCCACTCCTCATATAGAAGAAACTCATAGTTAAGATATTCCCCCTGACAGAATTGTCAAATGGCAATATGATAGAGAAAATGATGATGATCATAGGAGTAGGGAGTGTGATGAGTTTCTAGCTCATGATAAATTTGTGCAAACCAAGGAGTTTCAAGAGTTTATCATTCAATAGTGGAGTAAGGAGATAAAGGAGAGACTCAAATCAGCCTGAGATAATGTTGAACCTTCTCATTAGGATGAGGCTAAGAAAGTAGAGGAAGAGAAAATTAGGGTTGAAATTGCAGCTATTACTCCCATTGAAGATTTAAATTTTCTTAAAGATAGTGGAATCATGTTGTTACTAGGATGTACTATCACTACTGCTATAGCATATGATGCAATAAGAAGAGATCCTCAAGCATTGATATCTGAGGATCAATTTGAGGATAAAGTATTTGGTTCTAGATATAGTCCAAAATTGCATACAGTTGCAATTTGGTATATGGCACCTGATACTAATAAACATGAGGTTGTTAGGCCTATTGAAGAAGTTATTGGTTCACTAGTAGTCAAAAGAGCTACAGACATAACTCCTATTTAGGCAACTAAATTAATTACACATGTTGCAATGCTTAGTGTGGATACTACACATATTTCTTAGAAGAGATACAAATCTTTGGTCAAAGAGTTTAATAAGGCCTTGAATGAGCTAAATAAAATGAGAGCCACTATTCAGGTTGCTCAGAAGATGATGAATCGACCTTCTTCTTCTTCATTTGATATTTCCACACAGGAGAGGGAGACCTTGGCCTTAAGAATTGATGATTTGAATGGTAAATTGACCATTGAAAAGGAAAATGTCAAGCAGGCGAAGATTGAAACTGTCAAGGTGGAAAATGGAATATTTGAGGATGTGTTGAAATATAGGGTGACCAAGTTGGTCCATAGGGCTAATGAGGAAATACAAATTATCTACAAGTATGGGAGGCCTTCGGGAATGAATGGAATAATTGGATTGCTAGCATAAATTCTTTGAAAAAAATGATGAAAAGGTTGAATGAAGAGCTCGAGGAACCTACCAATATTCTTGACATCTTGCGAACAATTGACTCAATAAATGAGAACAACTTTCCATGGAAAGTTAGGTATATAGCTCTAGAGTAAGTTGAATATATTCAAGGAAATGGAGGAATGTGTTATGCCTCATATATTGGATCAAAAAGGTGAATTGCATCCATTTGACACTTGGAAGAAATATTTAGGAGGAATTCTTGGAGCAATTATGATGACCTTGAGTGTAAATGATTATATTTTGCTCAATTAAAATATTGACACAATGGTGCAAATTGAATCAAAGATGGACACATTTTTTAAAGAAGCCATGATTTTAATTGATGTCAGGTATTCTCAGTACATCACTAAGGTGCAGAATTTATTGAATATAAAATGGCCCACTAAGGAAAAATACAACACTTAGTTGGAGAAATACACAGAATGAATCTATGTAGGGATTAGGGAATGAGAAGAATAATGGACAAGGGAAGAATAATTCATAGCCTAAATAAAGTACAGATTAGGATTTTGGTATAACATGGTAAAACATTATTCCCTCCTCAAATTCAAATGAATAGCATGTGGTGCTAATGTGGATTAACAAATTTTGACTTTTTGTCCGCTTTCCTTGTCTTGCTTCATAAGTTTTGTTGTTTTTATTTTCCCACGGTTGGGATATTTTGAGCGCATGGAGAATGTTTTGATACTGTTGTAACAAACTAATGATGTTTTTTTTGAGGTGGGACCTACTTTATACAAAGATTTGAGGGCAGCCTCATGTTTATTTACCCCACCTAAAGACTCAAGTATAACTAAAAAAAAATATTGTTACAAGTGGTCCAATGAGATCATGACATGTGTGCTTTCTGATCTGAAGTTTGTTTGCTCCTTCATCTCTATAAGAACGAATTTAGGGACAGAAGCATGAGAGTAAGAAATTTTTTGAGTTAATACTATGAAGTTGTCAAGATAATATGAAGCAAGTTTTAGATTCTTTGTTTCAAGTTTATTTTGTAGTTCATACTTATGCATGTAAGTCTGATAATGATATAGCATTTATAATACAAAGTAATATCAGTTTCATGGCTATTGTCTCTCCTTTTATGAATATTGTGAGTTATGAGTGAAATTAATCAAGGATTTCTTTTATTTGTCTCCATTACTTTCTTGATGGATGTTTAGTTTCATGCTTGCTTATTGATTCAATGAATTGATCTAATTTCTTGTGTGAGATTAATGACTTATAAGAACTGGATACTAGGATATCTATAAGTGGGAATAATCATGAACATCATAGAGAAATGTTGTAATGCAATATTTCTTGAGGTTATTGATGTTATCATTTGAATTTTTATTAGGTCACATTGAATGGTATGGACTACGTTCTTGGGATAAAGCCACTAGTTTATGTAGAGTATTTGTGTTTCAATTTCAGTGTTGATTCATTTGATACTCAATATTTAAATCATAAAACTCTCAAAGAGATACTGTAGTTGTTTTGTATTCTCTCATGCTCAATATGTGTAACATTGATAAATAAGCTTCCAACTTATTTTATGCATATTATTGATTGGTTTTAGGAGAGATATATGTTATTTACAATGTATTTGATTGTGATTATTCTTAGTGTTTAAGTATACATTGTGGGTTCACCCTATCGGGTTTCACATAGCCCAAAGAGTAGGAATAGAAGTCTTGCAATCTCTATTCATTCATTGGCCAATCCCTTTGGAAGTACCAATAATTGGAAATGGAAAAGTCCATAGGTATTTTTGGAGATCAGTTTGGTTCTTAAAAAATAATGAACACAAGGGGCACTAAGCAAGATAGGATTAGGAAATGGGAGGGGTGTTGAAGGTGTTTGTCTTAGTTGTGGATTGTTGCTAGTGTTGTATGTATGAGCAATGGTATTGTAACTCAATTATTGCGAAACATTGTTCCTAGGTGGTTTGAGGATAAGGACGAGTGAGTTTGGAATTTTTGGTTTTTGAGAGGGTGGATAAATGATAAGTTTAGACTCATGAGAGTACTCCAAGGGGTATCTAATGTGCATAACCTTAGAAGACTTATCCTTATTTTCATGATCTCTTAGTTAAGGGGAGTCTAATGTCACTTCATCATCTTAATCTAAGGAATTACTATTGTCAATGTTCTCATTTTCTTCCATCATGAAATCTTTCCTAGTAGGAGAGTTTTTAGGAGAACTACAAACCAGATGTTCTTGACATTCAAGGATTGGTTTTTCCAAAATGACTTCATCGCACATAAGGGAATGATCAATGGTTTAATTTTATTGCTTATCAATGATGTCATTATCTTGTTCAAGAATGTTTACCTCATGACTTTCATTGGTTGTATTTTCTAACACCAATGCATCTTCCTCACAACTAGGAGAGATACAAGGAGAAGAAAAAATGTAATTATTATGATTATCCATAATTTCATTTCATTGTCCTATAATGTCTTCAAAAATAGGATAGGTAGGGGAAGGATCATAAAGAGGGTTGCCATAGATCTTAAATTTTTTATCATCCAACACCAACATAACTTCACTTACGGTTTCATCCTCTAGAACATTATCAAAAGAGATGAATATTTTGGGGGATGAATATAGACTAGTTGAATTTTGAATGGTGTCTTTTTTTATTATGTGGTCATCATGATTTCTTATGGTTGTTTCTTCTTTTTCATCAATGTCTTGCCTAATAAGAGAGGTAGGAGAGAAACAACTAGGATTCTCAAAACTCTCATTAATTGGTTCTTCTAACACCAAAATATCTTCTTCACCAATAGGAATGATATTAGGAGAAGAATGAATATGATTGTTAGGATTATCCAAGGTCTCTTTCACTAAAACACTCTCATAGGGAGAGGATATGAACTTTTTCTTAGCATGCCTAGAAAGGTAAGGTACTAACATTGTTTGATCAAAAATGAAAATCACTTTTAACCATCTCATGCAATTTTCTTTAATAATGTAAATAATGTGTATCCAAAGATGCAAAAAACTTCTATCCAATGTATGAATTTTTTTAAGAATGCAAACAATGTATTTCCAAAAATGAAAAAACACTTTTATCAAACTTATGCAAAGTTTTATGAATGTAAAGATTGTATATGAAAAAGTGAAAAGTACTTTTATCCATATTATGCAAAGTTTCAAAAATGTGAGTATTTTCAGATCTAATGATGCTTTGAAATGATTTCAAAAATTAGTGCCCTAAATTGATGTTTTTAACCTAGATGCATAAAATAGATGTTTTGAAACTTTCCAGACTTATAGTATATGTTACTAGGAGGCTTAGGAAGCACAAAAAAGTAGATTTAAACCCTAAAAACTACAACTTCAAAGTCAATAGGGACTAAGATGCAAATACTGAGGGCATGGTCCTACTAATGAAATTTTGAGGTCCCATGAAGTGAAACAGACAACAAACAACTCAGACAATGTTTCTAAATGCAGTTAGAATGATTAACAATGCACTTTTTAGTTTTTCAATGAGAGAAGATGATGCAAGAAAGAAAAAATGCAACCTATATGCACTTTCTCTAATGCAAATATGAGAAACCCTAGATGCACTTTCACTAATGCAAGATGCAATGCAACAATGAATGCAACCTAGATCTAGGACCTTAATGAACTCCAAATCAGAAAAATGAATGAATGTTCTAAAATGTCAGGTTCACCAAAATGAAAAATAGGGGAATGAGAATGCTTTATGGCATAGGTCATATAACACCACAATTATCCTATTTTACTTCAGATATGTCCTAGGATCCCAAAGTCAATTGACTATCAACCCCAAAGGTGACTCAATTCTCAATAAGGAAGACCTAGGAGGGGGTTCTTTAAGCTTTGAGGGGTTCACCACCAAGTAAATCCTCATAAAAGACAATCTAACATTCAACTCAAAAAAACTAGTAATGCAAGGCAATAATGAGTGCAAATGATGAAATTAAGCAACACCAAGTTAGGGTACATGTGTACCTAGGAATTTTGGAAATGTGACGAGGATTCTAGAAATACAAAAAATTTATCAAAATATGCTAGGGAAGACTAAGACGTCCTTACTATTGAATTAGTCATGCTGCTATTTTTCAAGGTAGATGCGGAATCTTCAAATGTCAGAACATAATCTAAAAGAATCTCTAAAAAATACCATTGGGAGGACTAAGACACCTTTTCTACTGACTTAGTCCTAAACTCAATTTATAAAATCTTCATATGTGATCCTGAGGTTCAATGTATGCACTTCCTTCTTCTCTGATCTCAAGTTCTGAAACTTGTGTATCTGGTCTATAGGTGAATTTCTATGAAGATTGTAACTTTGTAATGCAACTTTTCACTTCAAAAGATCTTCAAGTATTCAACCTAGATCTGCAAAAAAAAACATGCAAAAGAGGAAAAATTTGTTGATTGTTAGTAAATGGGGGTTTGCCTTGGTCAAACCCCTTGTTGGAAATTAAACCTTGAAATGAAATAGAATAATGAAGGGAAATGGTGAATGAACAATATGCAATGTTACAAATCACCAAACCCTTGTTATGAAATCTATAAACTTGTGTGTTCATGGCTAGCTTGAATGTGGATCTTGAAATGCTTGAATGCTTGATAAATCTATAAGAGAGGGGGACCAACCACATCAAGGATCTAGGTCACAAAGAGCTGAGAACGAAGGGATTCCCTAACTTAACTCAATCTAAAAGGTGTATTGAGACAAGGGTTGAGAATGATGAGTACTATAGTGTACTTAGAACTATCACTCTACAAATCCCGAACTTAGGTCTAGGCTAGGCGAGCTGGTTTTGGGGTGACAATGTGGCACGCTGGTGTTGCTCGGGCATGTTGGCATCTGTAAAGTCAGAAAATAGTGAACACAATACAAACTACCTAAAAACTGACTGACAACCTAGCTAATTAATCTAGATGGTAAAAATAGAATGAGAAAGTATAGGAAATAGACGCTAAAATGATAAAATAGGTAAATAAGAACTAGGGTGATGAAGACAATCTCACAAAAGTACCTGTTCACCAGCTATCTCTACAGGTACTTTCACCTACACACAAGTAAGAAGGGAAAAATTGTTGGGGCTGTATAGGGGCATGCCTCAGTCAAACCCTCATTTTTGTGTTTCCACCTCCACAAACAACCAAAAAGAAATGAAGTAGAAATATTCAATAAAGGAAAGAAGAGAGAACAAAAAACACTACAAATAGTATTATGCTACTTCTATCAAATCACAGAGGAGAGGAGTGAAACATTACTACCTCCACCTAAAAGCTCACTAGCCAATGGAGGATAATATGGACTTGGAAAAGGCACCACAACAACAACTATGATGAAGGGAGGTCTCACAAGACTCCAAGCCCATGGTTCTATGGCTTGCTTCACACTTACTATGTGGAGTTGATAGAGTGTTGTTGCTACAATGGAGTGTTGAAATGCTACTTGAGAGTGAAGTGAATGTTGGAAGTGCTAAGAGATGACTTGAGGATGTGTGTAGAAATTGAAAGAGTATTAAATGAGATGAGAATGGATCAATTTTAAGGAAGAATGAAGAAGAAGAAGAAGAAGAAGGCATTTTTAGGTCGGTTGGTCGAATAGGGACATTACAATTCATCGCCAATCAGGAGTGTAACACCTCTACCAACTTAAGATGTAAGAATATGTCAAGGACAACAACACACCACATGGACATCTACACACTATGTGTGCATCCTCGACAAATGTTCTCTCACTGACACAAGAAACAAATGCCAAGTGGAAGGAAGGTAGTTGGGTGATGTGGAATTTTTCCTTCGGATTTGATTTTCTAAGGTGAGGGTATGTGAAAGGGGAATTTGTGTAAGGGGTGAAAATTCACTCCTATACATTTTTCCCCCACTTTATCAAGCACAGATACTAATGAGTTCTTCAGTAAAGTAGATTGAAGAGTTACTAGGGTTAGAAATTTATACTTGAACCATCAAGGAAGCAAACCACAATCTAGTGAACTTGAAAGTGCAAGGTAGGTACAGGACTCCACAAGTACTCTCCTCGAGGATCTTTGGACAAAAGACTCCATATCCCTACAGAACTATGAAGCTGTACAAAGTACATTAAAGGCCCTCAGACCAACAATGGACAAATCTCGTAGGATGAAAGCATCTCACATGCCCATAGACCTGCAAAGAGGCAACCCCCAAGATCTCTCTCATGAAAGAAGCCCCGAGAAGTAAGTTCCTTATAGTCCCATATACCTAGAAGGAGGTGTCCTCCAAGATCTCTCACATATAGGAAGCCTCGAGAAGTAAGCACCTTACAAGCCCCCAGAACTACAAGGGAGCAACACCTGAGATCTCTTGCATAGAGGAAGCCCAGAGGTGTAAGCACCTTATAGGCTTGCAGACCTACAAGGAGGTATCCCCCAAGATCTCTCACATGGAGGAAACCCAGATGCAAGGGGACTTCATAGAGTTAGAAAGTGGCTTTACAGGTGCACCTGCAAAGTGACATGTTTACCCGCAAAAAAAGCATGTCCAAAAATAAGGTGGCCACATAGGAAATTAAGTAAATAGTTATACAAAATATCAACAAGTCGAAAGGCTTTCAAAGGGCTCCCTTGGGAACCTGACGTGAAGAAGGGTCCACTCAATGGATGTGCTCTTTGAAAGTGTGAAAAAAATGTTTTTTTCCAAAATTAATTCATCATCAAGGAATCCTTCTGAAATATGTTCACTTCATCAAGGAATCCTTCTGAAACATGTTCACTTCATCAAGGAATTTGAAAGGAAGAAAATTCCCCCTCATGAGGGGAAGGTCAAAGTTGCTCCCACCTCAAAGGAAAATTCTCAAGTTCTTTCTTTGCAAACCCATGATGAAGGGAACATGTTTTGTTAGGCCCAAGTCGAGAATGTGATTCTTTGAAAAATGCTTGTAAATATTCTCAAGAAAAGATTCATTTGCAATGACTACATTTTCTGAAAAATCAAAGTATCATAGAAATGGCGTTGTCAGAAATGAAAGGTAAAACTCAAGAAAAGAAGAGAGATTTAGATAAGAAAAGAGTGAAAGAGAAAGAATTACAAATAGAGGGCACAGGAGTGATCTCATATTTTGGGGTCAGAGCTACTCATAAATATGTATAAGTATAATAATAGTATATAAATGAACTCTCATCAACCCCCCACTATATCAAACCATGTGAAGAATGCACGGGAAAATAACGTGAAAATAAAAAATTGGGTCAACATGGAAGGGAGGCCTAAATGTCCCCAACACTTTGCATTGTCCCCAATTTTCCAAAAATCAAACACAAACATGGAAGAATGATGATACAGATAGAAGAAGGTTTATGACACAAAATCACTCCTATATCTAGGCACTAACAAGGGTGACAAGGGTCATCTAGGAACACATAAAATAATCATGAGGGAACACATCACAACACACACATCTAATCTAAATGTAAAGAAGAGGCCTCCCCTTAACACTCATTGAAAAAGAGGTCATCTACTTCCCAATCTAGATCATTATAATGGGAAGAAGGATGGCCCTATAGTGGTGGAATATAAAGGGGAGGAGCTTCTGACCCTCTTGTAACAAGGGCTAAGGAAGAAGTCCCTACAAGGTCTTCAACTATGGTCAGCAATTTTGTGAAGATTTTTAACAAGGCCAAAACTTCATCTAGAGAGTTAAAAATGCACTTTACTTTAGTGCCATGTTGTACCTTAATGGATGAAGAGGGTTGCACCCGAGATTCACCCCTTGGATCACTAAGTGAATTAGGAGTTGTGACAAACTCAGAGGAAGCTGGGACTAGTTCTGTCACTAAGATAGAACAAGCCAGCACAAGACCACCCTTTGGAGAAGGTGGTCTCTTCTTATGCCCTTCATTGTTGGAAGGGCCATCCTCTACCTTCTGCTTCATCAGGGGATGTGAACTCCCCATAGATGAGGCAAGAGGCATAGAGGAAGAGGAAGAGGATAAAACCATGATAGATACCACTGAAGTATTCATCATATTCATGATTTTAGGGAATGATAGGGTATCCAGAAGGGACATCAAGAGGGGTGGCTCAACCAAATGAGCGATAAACACTTGCACCTTTTTTGGGTCGGGTGCACTTGCACTCACAGTGGAAGCCAGAAGTGAGACTAAATTTGATTGAATGAAAGCAGAGGGGGGAGAGAGGAGGACACATTAGGAGGCTCTGAAGCAGGGGAAGTTGACTCATCTTCCTTCTGCAAAGTAGCCTGCTCAGCTACAAGAGCCTTTTGTTGATGCTTTTGCTTGCGCGCAAGGAGGTTTACATGACTCTTCAGGCTAGAGACTAGGGACTGCAAAGGGATGGAAGGCTCCTACTCAGCCATGGGAGTGTCCACTATAGTCATTTCCAATTGAGGGACAAGATCCTGAATGAGAGGAGGAAGATATTGAGAAATAGTAGGGGGAGTCAACTCTAATGCCTCAGCAATAGGCCTCTTCTCGTTT
This sequence comes from Sequoia sempervirens, assembly GCA_007258455.2. Classification (NCBI taxonomy): domain Eukaryota; kingdom Viridiplantae; phylum Streptophyta; class Pinopsida; order Cupressales; family Cupressaceae; genus Sequoia; species Sequoia sempervirens. The sequence goes on from VDFB02000013.1 coordinate 103,490,399, forward strand.
ACTGCTTTGGGAGAAAAAGTGGTGGGAGAGCACAGAGGTCGAGACATAGAGGATTCCCCATGAGGACCCTTTCTTCTACCATATCAAATGGGCCTGGGCTCCATGGGTAGAATAGGAAGCTCGAATGCGGGACGCTTAGGCTCTCGCCAAGCAGGCACCATAGGATTCTCTCACAAATGCAGAACATAATCTAATAGCACCATAGTGGGGCAAGAGGAAGCATTAGGTTGAGCAATAGAAGAGGAAGAAGAGGGACCCTAGGGGGGATTTTCTTCTTCTCTTCTATGAGCCTTAGAGGCATCACTGTCAGCTTTCAAATAGGCCCTATGTGAAACAACATAAGGTGATGGAGGGTACCTCACTCTAGGTGTTAAGTTCCCTTTCTTGTACTTTAGGGTACCTTAGTAATGGAGGGTACCTCACTCAAGGAGTTAAGGGACCTTTAGGGTACCTTAGTTATAATATTCACCTGAGGAGTTGGGTCAATAAGAACACTTACTATAGTGTTCCTGTCGATCGCACATGGATATAAAGAGGAGATGGTTCTCTATTAAAGCCCATCGACAAGTCCTACGAGGTGAAGGTTATACCTATACTACTAGTCGTAGGCTGCATAGAGGGGATAGGAAGATGCAAAAAAAATTCCATCATGCACACTAAACAACACTCTCACAAAGCCCCCCAAAGGTTTGAAATAGGACAATAACCCAGTTAAGGTTTCACTCCACAATACTTACGGAACCTTCCAACTATGCCTACTAGGGGGCACAGGTTGGGTTGTAAGGAATAAATCCCCACAACACTCACACCTAAAACACTTCTAGAACATTAGGAAAGGCGCTTTCAGTACCGCCAAACAGAACAAAATATGGTTCACATTGAGCTCACCAAAAATGTAAGAGAGGGGGCCCAACCACATCAAGGCTCCAGGTCACAGAGAGCCGAGAGTGAAGGGATACCCTAGCTTACCTCACTCTAAAAGGTATCTTGAGACAATGGTTGAGAATGATGAGGAATATAATGTACTTCTATCACTCTAAAGATCCTAAACTTAGGTTTGGGCTAGGCGAGCTGGATTTCAACTTCAGTATTGTGCCTCAAACAAAACTCTGTCTGAGGATGGCAGTGCAGTTCTAGGACTACAATGTGGTGCACTAGCATCTCTCTAGCACACTGGCATCCGTATGGTCAAAAAATATTTAACAAAATAAAAACAACCTAAAAAAACTAACTAATAGCCTAGCTGATTAATCTAGATGGTAAAAAAGGAATGAGAAAGTATAAGAAATAGATAATAAAATGATAAAACGGGTTAATAAGAACTAGGGTGATGAAGATAATATCATAAAAGTGTCTATTCACTAGCTATCTCCACACATAATTTCACCTACACACAAGTAAGAAGGGGAAAAATGTTGGGGCTATATAGGGTCTTGTCTCAGTTAGACCCTTGTTTTTGTGTTTCCACCTCCATAGATAGCCAGAAAGCAATGAAGTAGAAATATGTGATAAAGGAAAGAAGAGAGAACAAAAAACACTACAAATAGTATTATGCTTCTTCTATAAAATCACAGAGGAGAGGGGTGAAACATTACCACCTCCACCCTGTTGGTTATTTTCTTAGAACAAAACTGATCTCTAGAAATACCTATGGACTTTTCCATTTCCAATAATCAGTACTCCAAAGGGATTGGCCAACAAATGAGTGGAAACTTGCAAAAATTCTACTCCTACACATTGGGCTATGTGAAACCTAGGAGGGTTATCCCACAATGCATATTCAATAATTCACAAAATTATAATCAAATACATTGTTAAAAACAGATACCTCTCATAAAATTACTCAACAGCATAATGCATCAAATAAGTTGGTAGCTTATTTATCAATTTCCTATACTTGGATCATGAGAAGGTAGAACTTCAACTTAAAACAATTATAGTGGTATCCATTTGTGAATTTGTAAATTAAAAGTGATAGTATAATGAATCAACACATAAAATGAACCACAAACACTTTGCACGAACCAATGCCTTTATCCCAAGAAGCGGAGTCAATATCAACCTATATAACCAAAAAAAAACTCAACAATAGCAACATACAGTCACAAGAAATACTACATTACAAAAATCCCTTACTACATTCATGATCATTACTACTTACAAGTATCCTAGCACCTGATTCTTATGAGTTAATGATATCATCCAAGCATTTACATTAATTCTTTGAATCAATAAGCAAGAATGAAATCAAACATCCATTGAGAAGCAATAGAGACAAACAAAAGAAATCATGGATTCCTTTCATTCATAACTCATAAAATGAGTACAAGGAGATACAATAGCCATGAAATTGGTATTACTCTACATTTTATTTGCTTTAATGATATCAAAATTACATACATAATACTAAACTCTAACTTCTAACAAAATCTCTAAAACATACTTAGTATTTCCCTTACAATTCATAGTTTCAATTGCAAAACAACGAACCCCTACTTTCTGGACCTGAATTCCTTATTATAGAAATGAAGGAGTGAAACAAGCCTCAGGCCAGAAAGTACACATGTCAAAACCTTATTGGACCACTTGAAAAAAAGATTCCCTAGTTCAATTACAATACATTCCCAGGAGGTGGGAAACATGTGGGAAAATAAAAGAAGTCTTCATTCGTTGTTTGAGATTTGGTCCAATTTTCAAAATGGATACAACCAAATAGTTACCTCAAAATTTGTGCCCACACGCACAAAGTGAAAGAAGGAAAGCATGAAATAAAAATAAAAGTAAATTCAAGAGATATGTCCATGTCTGCAACCTTGCCATTAATTCAACTTGAAGAAGATGCACTATATTTTCCATACTTTATGAAATGCCTAATATGTACTAAATCCAGGCTATGTAGTGCATTCTCAACTATCCGTTATTCATCATGGTTGTAGACCTCAAAATTTCAAATCACTAACCCACCACCTTTTATTCCAGTCCCCCCACTCCTTCAAAGTACCTCCTCTTCAATGCCAACAATTCATCTTTAGTGGGCTAGTCAAAATTCATGACTTCATCAACACTTTTTCTATAAGGTGCATACTTGGTGACAATCTAGTTAGATTCCTTATCAAATTCCAATAGGATAGTCTCAACATGAACTAAAATATCCATATTTCTCTTCAATGTCTCCATATCAAATCTTTGACAAATTGACATAGCCTGATCTGAAATGACCTGATTTGTTTCATTTCTCCACTCCTGTAGAGTCTTAATGCTATTATCATTTCTTAAATTAGATGGAGAATACCATGATGTGATTCATGGAAGGATTTTACTAGCTCCTTTATTTTATTCTCCAATGATTCAATATTTACCCTATATCCTTGAATCTTCCCTACAAGAACTATAGTGGGTTCAAAAATTTCAGGTGGATTAGGATCTTGCTTAACTCTAATTCCCATCAATATCAAATCCTACTTCCAAGGGATCCAAATTTCCATGAATGGAACGACTCTTTCTCTATCAATGTCAAAATTCTTGATAGCATCCACCATAGATGAATAACTGTAGTGAATAACATTCAACTTGTTATTCACTCTTATGTTCAAGTGTTCTAGCACTATTGTGACAATCTTCATATTACTCTTGAAAGTCTCTTCATCATGATTGTCATAGTTCTCTTTGTACTCATTCAACGGCCTAAGCAACCCATCCCTATTGATATCCTCTTCAACATGTGGCCCTTTTGATGTATCGGGTTCTACTACTGAAATCGACACAATCCCCTTGTTATATGGAACAATGGCCCTTGAATAACTTGCTTCAACAGTAAACTCTGAGGGTACTACTTCTTCTGAAGCAGTGGGGGAGTCAATATCATTCTGCTTAGGCTTTCCAGGTTGCAATCTTTGCAATATATCCTCCAATAATGCTATCTTTGTATGCAAATACATACTATCCTACTCAAGGTCTCCATACTTAACTAACAAGTTATTGCATTTTGTCTTGAGCTTATCCTTTTCTACAGTTACAGATTCTAGAGTTTCCCTAGTGAATTGTACAAAATTAATTGACATATTAGCAACTTCTAAGGCCAATTTTTTGAACACTCTTTTTATTATTAGGCCCCCACTATAGTTAGGTGCAGGTTTAACAATATTGGGCTTTCTTGTGCTTGGAGCTAAAGACCATATAACCAAGGCTTCCCAATCTTCACTATAAGAAGAACCCTATAATGAAAGTCCAACTTCCTCTTATGTATCATATAGAGGCCTGCCACTTTTCTTTATTGTGTCAAAATCTATGGCAGAAGCAAGATCCCATTTTGGTAGCAACAAAATGCCACTAGTCCTTACCAATTCTCGACCCTCCTTTGCAGTCATTTTCTAGAATCTAATTCTCATTTCATTTAACACCTTCTTTTGGATGATATTATCTAGAAATTCTAGGTGAAGGCTCATTTCTATAGCCAGACTTTTTACATATGTACTCTTCTCTTTTAGCCTTGTATGTAAATTCCATATAAGCTTGAGTCTTTCTAAATAAGTCATCATCTAAAAACTTTGTACTTTCTTCAAACCGCATATCATCCTTTCCATTGAGTCCAATGAGATCAACTTTACTCAATATTGTTTCCAATTGATGCGTTGTCCTTACTGCATGTGCAGTTGGCACTGCCTATTGTATTTCTTGTTCTGACACCCAAATATTATCATCTGAGCCCTCATCATCATAGTCCACTAGACTAGTGGCTTCAACCTTTTGTCTTTTCAATGATGGCTCCTTTAGTGGTAATTCACTGGTGGTAGGGAATCAATGTTCACAATTTTAGGCTATATCAGCATTGGTGGAGATGGTAGTGGTACTTGTGACACAAGAGAAGCAAACTTGCACTCCTCTTGCTGAGGGGGATCAGGGACTTCATCATTTTTCTTTTCCTTACTCTTTCTACTTACAAAGAATTTTATTCTTAGTTCCTCAAGGGATTTTAATGTAGATTCTTCCCTTGTAGCTAGGATTTCTCCTCCACTCAGTCCTTCTATAATTGGAGATTTCCCTTTGTCCTTACCTATTAACCCTTTAGCTTCAAAGTGACCCACTATTGAATCAAAATTCCTTGCTACATGCTCCACCTTTTGTATTATATCTTCAGCCTCTGGGAGAATTTGAAATCAGGCTCTTCTTGTTTTATCTTTTTCTACATTATATTGAATGCAATCCATCTTGCAATCCTTTTTCCCTACTACAAAGTTTCTGACACATTTCTTATTACATCTTTAGGGTACTAGAAAATGTGGATAAATTTGGAGCTCTTATTTCATTCTTTCAGCCAAGCTATAAAACCTTCAGGATCATATCTGACCCTCTCAACTAACATCTGCATGTGGTATGTTTTAAGTATATTAAGGATGTTATTCCATCCTCCCTTGGTCATTAAAAAATTAGAGAAGAAAGTGTACAAAGGAAAGAAAGTTCCTTTTCCTTGATTCAATAAGTGTCCATTCTCTACACTTCCCAATTGCCACACAACCTCAAGGAAACCAATTCTTTCTGGCACAAACTCTAGCATAAAATGAGGTGCTACCATAGAACCATATACTCTTAAGATAGTATAATTAGGGTATGAAATAACATCCCCCCAATTATGATAAACTCCTAGATCAGGCTTCCTCTCCTTAGGTATTAATAAATCATGTAGAGCTATGGGAATCCTTGGTAAACCCACAACCAAGACTCTCTTCAATGCAAAAGCAAACAAATTTGGGAATGTCACATAGTCATATTCCCTATCATCTTTGTCCAAGACTATGGTCCAGCATTGCACAAGAAAATCTAAGTCACCCACCTTTCTTTCCAAGACAATATTATTTCCAAAGTAAAATGCACCCTTAAACCAAAAAAATGTGCATCAACAATGAATACAAACTAAACTTCACTCCTAATTCACCCTTCTTCAACCTTGTCAGTCCTTCATGCTTTTTTTTTGAAAGAAAACCCACATAATCATATACTACACAATATTGGGGATGTTGGATATGGGAAGCCATATACATCCATGCCATTGGCATTCTAGAGATGGAATCATACCCAACTATTTGAAAAGTGGAATAAAAATTCAGGTTTTGAAGTAGGGAGCAAAATAGTTAAGTAGGAAAGGCTCTTTATCATGTGGTCCTATTACAATTTTCTATCCTACAATTTCTGGTAAGAATCTTGCCAGGACATGGACTCTGAATGAAACCTTGGTTTTATCATATTCTTGCTTAAGAGTGTCTTCATTTATCTTATGCATTTCATCATTCCATCTAGTGAGCTTGAAAACAAAACCCAATTCCTCCTTAGCGATTCTGACCATTTCTTTCCCATCATATGTTCTTACAGTCCTTATGACTAGGTCATAATTAGTAGCTATTGCCTTAAGCAAGTCAACATCCATATAGATACTTCACACAATTAATTTTCCCAAGTCACAATTCCAAGGGATTCTTACTAGGATACCCATATTTCTATTCTTGAACCAGCTATAAAACAATTCCCATCTAGTATAATGCAATTTGGCATCCCTGATATAACATCTTCTGTCGAACAAACCCTCTTCTACTTGTGGACCTTGGGGAATCATTTGGCCTTTAGGTTTGTCACTAGTTGAGGGTGGTAATTGATCCATGAGGTCTTTATTTAAAGGTATTTTGGGAGTAGAATCTTCCCCTTTAGACATAAACATTTTTATTTTAGGAGCCATAACACAAGAGGTATTACAAGGCAGTGCTTTTTGTTTTTCTAAACAAGGCCTAGGACTTTTTGTGAGGGTTTGACATGAATTATGCAAATACAAAATTAAAAATTTCTTGTTTATGAATGTCAAACTTTAAAATGTTGAACCAAGAAAACCCTAACAGACTTAAGCTCGAAAAACCACAACTTATCAATAATGTTGGAGAGAGGGAAACAATTCACTTACTGGTTTTCTTCGCGGGTTGACAACCTTGTTTTTGATGTCAGAAAATGTTGAGAAACCATAGCATGAGCTCCTTGAGTGTGTCGAGTATATTTTTAATGTTGAATTATGCCTTTAAGACAAATATTTAATAATTATACAACTCCTTACTTTGGTATATCAATGTCCTTTCACTTATTAAGGCTCACTCACGTGAACCAAAATGACTCACTTTCCCTCAGCTGATTTTTGAATGCTAGTCGTTGATCCTTTTGGGGTGTTAATTAATTGACAATCCAGATTTCACCAGCTTATTATGAAAGATCTGACTATACACAATCACAATACTTACCAAATGATAGGAGGAAACATGGAACTACTTGTTAGAAATATGTGGGCTCCACCATCTCTTTGTCACTATAGCTCTTATCCATGTGTCCTTTTCCCCTCACCCCCATGAGCAATAACTCATGTGCAAATTTCATCAACGAGGAGATGGGGAAAGGCTAAGATTAGATCTATTAGCTTCTTCATGCACACTTCTTATTTATCTGCAACTTAATCCTTCATATAGCATCAATGACTCAGATTAAAAGATCTTTAAGTACGTGCAATAAATCTGCATTATAAGGCACACTTTATTTTCCATGCCCAGTGTGGAGTTTTTTAACTAAATATTTTCCCATGTGCCAATGCTTCCACATTCTCTATATCACTCCACATGGTAGATGCTCACTTCCTCATTGGGAATCTGGTAGAAGAGATGGGGTCCACATAGGATAGCGGGGAGAAGTCAAGATTAATCCGCATCACCCACTATCAACTATTGATTCTATTGACAATTCATCAATACTAACCATCTAAAACCATTAGGCCCATTGTCAAAGAAGATACATGGAAATTTCCCGCTAGCCCATGTGATTATTTTAATAGGAAAAAAGAAAAAATGGGTGCATGGGGAATGGTCCAGATGTGACCACCTCAATTATTTCCCACTGTAGATTTTCTTCAACAACCACCTACATGCCTTATCAAATATTTCAAGCCCACCAATCATCCAAGACAGATGGCCTTTTCCTGTGAGCCTGTATGAATAAAATAATGTGAAAAAAAATAGAATGGGTGCATGGGGAATGGTGGCGAGCATCTGCATCAATTGGATTTCAACTAAAATTCCTTATTTTTGCGCATGTTAGAAACTATCAATCCTTTTTAAAAAGGGACCCGACTAGGTCGACAATAGCACACCCACGACATAATAGACTTAAGATTTTTTAGTGGGAAATATTTAACCCAACTTAATAAAAATTAAAACCATAGCCCAACATATATCAACCGGTAAAACAAGACCAAAGGGCCAGTTGCTCAACAAATTTTGATGGCATAAATCATGACTTAAAGGACTGAGAAATGACACAAGGGGTCAACCAAGAATTAAAACCCTGGCAAGGATACAAATCAAAGGGTTTTTCAAAATAAGACCTAAGTAAACGAAAACCCCTACACTGTGACAGGAGATAAAACCCATAGTCTTCTAGAACTAAGGAAGACTTTGGAGATGGAACATGAAATTTCTAATGAGTTCCATCAGTGGCTCTAACTAGGGATGTATGTCTCTTATAGGCATGGCAAGATCCTAGAATCTCAGGTTGAAGTAGACCAGAACCAAGGAATAAAAACAAGAGGACCAAAATTAGGGAGCTAACTAGACTAAGTAGTAGGACCAAAGTAGGCACAACAAAATCAAACACACCTATATACATGATGTACAAAACACACAATGTAAATGGAAAAATAACATACTTAGAAAAAGTATGGCTTTAAGAACTGTCTATGTACTAGTAATTCAAAAAGTTCACCTATCGTACCCTAGAGGAAATAAGAATCCTCACCATGCATACTGGCTATCAGATAAGATCCATTCCATAATGCTTCAAATTTCCCATGTTTTCCCTTGTCTTTAGCCCTAACATTTCAAGCTAACACCATACTCTTTACCTCAATTTTTTTGGGAGCTCTCTTATCATGTAAATTCTTAACTTGAAATTGTAGCTTCATATTTTTAACATGAGCTTCCCTTCTAGTTTCATCCAGTTGCACCAGATTATTTTTTCAGTGTTGCATATCATTACATACATCTTCGTCATATTCTTGCATGAACTTATACTTGTTCAACAGGTTATTCTATGGCATTCTAGCATCTAGACCATAGACCAAGCCAAATAGTGAATAACCAGTAGCTTTCTTCATAGTCACTCTCTCTGCCTACAGTGCTAATTTCAGCTTTGAGTTCTAGGCCTTTTTATTCTTCTCCATCACCCTTTTGATAATATTTATCAATCTCTTGTTACTAGACTCAGCCTGACTGTTTCCTTGAGGATGTTAAGGTGAAGAATAAGAAACCTATATGCCATTTTTATCACAAAATTATTTGAATTCCTCAAATCTAAAACACATACCATTATCTAAGATGATCTTTTCCATGACTCCAAACCTAATGAGAATTTTATTTAAGAGGAAATCCACCACCACCTTGCTTGTTTCCTTCTTTGTGGGTATTTATTCTACCCATTTCGTGAAATAATCAATGGCAACAAGGATCCATGAATTCTCTCCACTAGGCTTTTCTGGTATCTCTCTGATGAAATCAACTCCCCATTGTTGGAAAGGGGCTTGAACTGTCATAGGCCTAAGTGGTAGATTGCCTAAAAATTTCAACTTTCTAGAAAACCTTTGACAAGCATCAAGTCTTAACAAACTTGTGAGCATCTTTAAAATTAGTAGGCCCCTAGAATCCTTCTCTCAAGATCTTGTGGGCAATAGTCTTCACAATATAATGACCACCACACACCCCACTATGCATTTCATGCAAGAGTACTAGTGCATTCTTTCCATTTACACATTTGAGCAATATACCATACAAGGTTCTCCACCATAGCTCATTGTCAATAATAACATACTTCATGGCATGCAATTTCAATTTCCTTTTGTCATTCTCAACCATGTCTGTAGGACACTACAAATTCTATAAATACTAGAAAATTCTTCTATTCCATCTGCATGTTTGCATATCATAGATAGGTACAACATCAATCACTTTTGTCTGATTGACCCGATTAGCCTCCAAATTAGATTCTATCATTAACTTAGCTAGGCCCTGTCCTCTTACTAATTTGGTGATCTGAACATCAATATTATATTCTTGGATCCTATTGATCCATCTACACCTTCCGCCTGTAGTCTCCTACTGAGTGAAAATATCTTTCACAGTAGAACTCGGTACAAAAGCTATGATAGTAGCTCCCTACAGGTAAGTCTTGAAGTTATTTACAGTCTTAACCAAAGCATATGCTTGCTTCTCAGCTATGTCATATTTTTTCTCTACATCTTGTAAAGACTTGATAAAGAATGCAATGGGTTGTTCAAATCCCTCTTGATTTTCTTGTAACAAAAAAGAAGCAATTATATGAAAAGAAGGGAAAGAAAAAATGTGCATTGGCTTGGAGAAATCAAGAGATTTCAATGTTGGAGCCTCCTTAATAACATTTTTAATCTTTTTAAATTCCTGACTAGGCTTCTCACTCCATAGCATCTTTTCTCCCTTTTTCAGCATCTTGGAAATAGGTCTTGTGATTTCTGCAAAGTTAGTCACAAACCTTCTCAAAAAATTTATTTATCCAAAAAATGACTAAATTCCCTTTAATTTTTTTGGCGGAGGGATTTTATCTATGTCTGCTACTCTTTCAAGGTATATCCTTACTTTTTCTTTAGACACAATGTGTCCTAGCAACTTTCCCTCAGTTACCCCAAAAGCACATTTCTTTGGATTCAAAGATATCCCATACTTTGGTGACCTGACAAATACCTTTTCTAAATGCATACAATTACTCTTTCTTGGAGTAAGTGGTTAGGTCACCTTGATATACAGCCATAAATAAATTAATAAAATCATAAAAATATACGTCCATAGCTCTCTAAAAAGTGACACCTACATTTGTTAAGCCAAAAGGAATTCTGACATAGACGTAGGTACCCCATGGAGTAGTGAAGGTAGTCTTGTACTATTCAAACTCCACTTTTACTTAGTTATAACTTGAAAAACCATCCATCATTGACTGTATCTCACAACTAGTTACATTTTGTAGCATGGCTTCCATGTTTGGCAATGGGTAATTGTCCTTTAATGAGGATGCATTAAGGTTCCTAAAATCCACACATAATCTTATGTCACCATTCTTTTTCTTACTGGTACCAAATTGGATACCCATGAAGAGTGTCTAATGGGTTTTATAATACCAACATCTCTCAACTTAACCAAATCCTCTTGCATCTTGGGAGCTATAGTAGGATTTTAAATGGGTCTCCTATTTTTCCTGAAAGGTTTACCATTCTCCTTCAGAGGAATTTCATGCTAAAAAAATTCCTCTCTATAAACTTTCAGATCATCATATGACCAAGCAAAGACATTTCTGTATTTTCTAAGGAAATTAACATTTCCTTCACCTTTGGCTTCATCTTTTTGCCTACATAAACTTTCTTAGGGGCATTTTTAGTTCCCAAATTCACTTCCTCCAAATCTTCTAGGTGAGCAGCAGATGTCTTAGTCTTACTTTTGTCTTGACTATCAAAAACCCTTTCAAGTGCTACAAGGCCTTTGGGGATTTTATTTGTTTTTAACTAAATAATTTATTTTCCAAATGCCATATCCTTTCCATCAATATTTTCAAAAAATCCACCAAATTCAATCTCCTAACCTTTATATTCATCAACACAGTTCAAGAATTTGAGAATATCCTCATCATTATTGAAGATCTACTAGTTGTGTACATTGTCAAGAATGGAAGGTCTTGTCTATATCTCAACTTTAGAAATTCCTATGAAAGTTATATAATTGGTTTCAATGCAATGTCAGTGTGAAATTTTTTTCTTTGCCTTAGTTTTTCTATCTTCGGATTCCTTTTGTTTTAGCTACAAAAATGTTTGGGTCAATGAAGGGTCGGTAAGAAAGATGGGAAATGTGCCACATGGTGGCTGCACAGCTTTTTTTTTATCGTTTTCATTTCGGAGGAGGGCATAGGGCATGCATCAGCATGATGAAATTTTTCTCCAAAAAAAAATTTGGAAAACATAAGATCTTCGACCATGTGACGTGTCATCTCTCTATTACAAGAGGATTGCGCCTCTTATGAGATGATATCTCTTAGGGACTATCGAAGCTTGCTAGCCTTTCTTTTATTGGTTCTTAGGATGGAAGCTTCGAGTCAGTGCCTCAAGTTGATGTGATTGGTGAGCTGAATCCTTTTTCCAAGCTATTGTTTTTAGCATTTGATCATTTACGATCCTCTATCTTTGCCAAAATATCTAAAGGATATTAATGCAGTAGTTGGGAATTAATGAGTGAAGATCTTTTGCATCCTAACAAAGGATCTACAATTAGATTTTGAGCTATCAAATATCAACATCTGGCAGCAATTACTTCTGGAAGCTATCAAAATATCAACATCTGACAACAATTACTTCTGGAAGCTATCAAAATATCAACATCTGGTTGAGGTAGTGTGTTTCTTTTGGTGGCTATAAGAGGAGAACGATGACACAATGAAGGGTTGGATTTCAAGTGATAGTTTCTTTGTTAAGAAAATTTTCTTTAGTTTTCTTAGGGCTTTAGAATTGTTTTCATAAGAAAGTTATAGAACTATTTTACTTTGGAATGTTATATCTATTAAGGTTTAAAATATTGTCAGATTGGCATCCGACCTTTGTTTCAAAGTTCATTTGATATTCAAAAAAATGAACTGTTGAAGAGAAATAGTTGAGACTATGCATGTATGGCCTTTTCAGGTTTTCTTTCTTTATATTATCATTTTGAATGAAACACTATGTCTTGCAAGCTATATCTAGGTAGTTTAAGTAGTAGATTTCTATTCTTTATGCTATGTTGTATCAGGAGGAAGAGTTCATATTTCTAAAATATTTTTCTGTAACCCATAAGAAATATTTATGTTTGATCAGACCTTAATGAACACTACCTATAGAAAGATTTGAAAGTATACATTATGCTTGAAGTTATCCTTTCCTATTCATTCAATTTCCAACAGTGAAGGGTTGTGGCATTTTGTTTCTATTTATATCAATCATAGGAATGATTTGGGTTTGAAATGTTCTAAAATCTTTGGCACATTACCTTTTATGTTTTATGTTTACATTTCCTTCTCCCCTTATCTCAAAACCCCAAAGAAGAGTCAACTTTCTATAAAAACCCCGAAGGTATTCAGTGAGACACAATTTATCCCCCACACACTAAATTTCCCATAAGGCTGTCATAAAGGAACAAGCTTTGATGATCAATAGTTCTTTTTTCTGGCACACCCAGTGGGACAAAAGTTTTCCAAATGCCTGATTACAAGTCAGAAATATTTATTGAATTAGGCTAAGGAAACTAGAAGTTTCATGCCCAGAGTCCAAACAAGAGAATTCTCGAGAGGTCACTTCTAGTATTCTTAGTTACCTACCTCAATCCCTAGAAGTAGAAGACTTATAGGTTTTGTATCACCTGTAAGGAGTAATAGAGCGAGAAGTCAGAGCCCAATATCCAGAGCTTTATCTACTCCACCTAGAGGCTTAAATTTCCAAATAAGATTACCTATATATCTGGTTCATAGGAATCTTCTCTTTATGGCTCTCGTACCTAACCCTACTCCTAGAAATCTCATAACATGGGATAGTAGTAGCCCGCTACAGCCACCCACATAACCAAATGTATGGCCTGCTATACCCATTAATGCCCTCAAGGCTATTCCAAGATTCTCTAGAGAAGATTTCAAAATCCCTTGCAAACACCTTCAAGATATAGCAGAGGTATGTAGTGTACATAATATAGCAAAGGAAAATATCGCTCTAAGGCTACTAGCCACCTCTTTTAAGGGAAAGGCCCAAGATTGGTATCAATCTTTGGTCTTGGGTTCTATCATCTCATAGGTCCAGCTTGGAGAGTGCTTTTTCAAATGCTTTTCAGAAAAGGGAGATCATTCCTCACTATTACATCAATTAATCACCATCAAAAGAGCCCTGAGAGAAGCCATGAGTAATTTCAACACTAGGTTTGATAAAAATTGGAAGAGGATTCTCATGACTACTCGACCCCTAGTTGTGATGGTGTTCATGTTCTATCTAAAGGATATCAATTTAGACATCATGGTTATGATAACTTCCATGGGGGGATACATCTTGTTCGATGCATATGAGGTGGTGGTACGAGTAGAAAATAGTTTGATTGATGTTGGGAAGCTCCCAACATGACCCCCATGCCTATGTTCATAGAACCCTCCAGAAAATCTCAAGAAGAAGCTTCTTTGATCACTTCCACTACACAAAGTAGCATGTCAGGCTCTAACTCAGTCACGACAAATATTAATGACATAAAGAGTCTCATGTAGACTCTTGCTAATGAATTGGTTGTCCTCAAATGACAACATGCAATTCCTTTGAAGACAAACACTCAGACCTACAATGGAAACATGACTTCCTATCAACAAAATACATACCAAGGGTTTCCCTGAGGAGGAGGCCAATAGAAGACATCCATGAACCAGATAATTCCAGTCACCATGCCACTTAAAATGGTAAATGATAGACAAAGTAGAGAAATGATCCAAGGCCAGAATAATTTGGCAGAAGAGGATGATGTATGGTGTTTCCCATGCAGCAATGGTCATCTCTCGTAGAATTTCTTGAGGGGAAATTTGTAGAAATGGATGGCACAAAAAGGAAGAAAAGGTTCACTCCCGAATGAAAATGAGTATGGATCATATGAAATGGAGAATTCTTGTTTTATAGCACAAATACAAGGGATGTCCCTAGAGCAAGAGTTATACATTGCACCTGATCAAGCATTGTTCTCATGGGTGGAGGAAGAAGACACAGTGTTCACAAATGAAGTTCTGATGACTGGTGCTCCACAAGTACGGTCGGATTACAACACAAGATCTAAAAGGAGGCTTAATAGAGAGTATGTACAACAAATTTTTTCACCGCCATAGCCACGACAACTACCCCCACAGGAGAAGCAAGCTCCATCGTCCATCATCTGATCTTTTCCACAGCTATGTAACTCACCAATGGTGGAGAAAGAGATGAGAAAAACACAAAGATCAGTCACGTTGGAATGTTTTCTTCTAAAAATAATATAAATACCCTCGTTCAAGCCCAAGGTTGAAACAGTTGGGATTCTTAACATGGTGGATCAAATGAAGAACGTGCCTACCAATGTATCATTGTGGGACATCATATCAATTCCTAAGAAAAAAATGTTGCTTCAAGAAGCATTAAAGGTGGAAGAACAAAGCCCATAGGTGGATGCAACTCATCCATGCAATCAAAGCGGAAACACCAAATATTTTCTTCTCCCTCAGGCTCCGAAATCGATATCCTATGCAAAAAATGTGGGTGACACAAAAGAGAAAGAGATAAGCAGAAAAAAGTACACACCTTTCTTTTTAACACTTATAGTAGGAGACAAATTGTTGCATAATAATATGATTGATTTTGGGGCTAGCACAACTGTTATGCCAAAAAAAGTGGCAGATGCTTTGAAGCTTAGGTATGAGCCCCTTGAAAAGGGAATCATGCAACTGGATAGGAAGAAGTTCCTAACCATTGGTTAGATAAAAGATTTGTCCTTGACCCTTTTCTCTTGCCCAACCAAAACAGTCATGCAGGAAGTGGTAGTCATAGACATTCCATTGGTCTTTGAAATGTGTCTATCAAGATATTTCACCACCAAACTTGGTGGATATCTAGCACTTGACTAGTCCCACCTGATTTTGAGAACCAAGCATGGGGCTAAGATGAAGATTCTTTTTGAACCTTTATATCCTGAACATATTGTGAAAAATCCATTCCTATACTTTGAAGCCGCACATACTTCTATATCTCAATAGGAGAAATATTGTGTAGAAATGCTAGAAGATAAAGAGGATACAAGTGAGCAGACTCCTAAGGAAGAAGTGTTGCTCAACCAATTCATTGATTCTAATCCATTCAATAACTTCCATGCAACCAAGCTAGGCCCTTATGTAATTTTTGACAGTGATCAAACTTTTCTGAAACTAATAAAGGATTAGGAGATATTCAATGACCAGTTTGATAATCATCTATGGACCCTATATTTTGACGGCACCAAGTGTAAAGTCGGCTCTAGTTTGGGTATCTAATTATGCTCTCCTATGGGATCCAAGACTCTTAGAGATTACCATTTCATGATATCATGCTCAAATAATGATGTCGAATATGAGGCCTTGGTCCATAGCCTAAACCTTTCAAAAATGATGGGTATAAAGATAATGCAAGCTTTTGGAGATTTAGAGTTGGTGGTGAGACAAGTCTATGGTCAAGCAGTGGAAAATAATACGTGAATGAAGTCATATAAACACCGAATCTAGGACTTGATCTAGAGCTTCAAAGCTTTCAACATACAGGTCATTCCCCGATCTCATAACAACATTGCAGATCAAATGGCATCGGTTGGGTCACAGTTTGAACCAGCTTCTTATTCAACTAGGAGAAATGTAGTAAAAGTCATTCTCCAACCCTCAATTCCTAACAATGACAAAAATTAGTAGGTTTTTAATGACGACACTTAGATTCCAACCTTCATACAAAAAGGAGGAATGGTTCTTGAAATTCCAACCCTAGGAACAAATTTTTTTGATGGGAAGGTCATCCAATTAAAAGGGTACAAGATTTTGAGAGGGTTGATTTCCCTCAAGAACCTCTTTGACTGTGAAGATGCAAGAAATAGATAATGAAGGTTCACTACAAATGAAAGAGATTATGAAGAGCTTGATGTCAAAAGTGGCAGAAAGTTGAAAGTCGAAAAATAGGTTCCAATAAAAGATAAAGAAAGATTAAGGGATCTATGTTATGAATACGATGAAGTTATGGCTTGGACCTATGATGATCTTAGAGGTTAGGACCCTGATATAGTTTAGCATACCATCAACTTGGAGGAAGGGTCTAAGCTTGTCCAGCAGAAGCAAAGGCCAGTCAACCTGAAGGTTGAAGCATTGATGGCATAGGAGCTCACCAAGCTGGTCAAGTCAAGGATGATATATCCGATCAAACATTCCACCTGGGTGTCAAATCTGGTACCTATCTAAAAGAAGAATGGTGATATCATACTTTGTGTTGATTTCCAAGACTTGAACAATGCATCACTGAAGGTCCATTACCCCTTGCCGTCAATGGAGAAAATTTTACAAACAGTAGCCGGATCTGAAATGTTCTCATTACTCGATGGTTTTTTGAGTTATAACCAGGTATATGTGAAGGAGAACAACCAACACAAGACAACATTTACCACTAAGTGGGGAACATTCACATATCCCATTATGTTGATCAACTTGTCGAATCCTGGTGCAACCTTTCAACGAGCAATGGATATTACTTTCAAAGTTTTAATCAACCTGGTAATTTTAATATATCTAGATGATCCAACAATCTTTTCAAAATCAAAAGATGATCACTTCGATCATCTAGAAAAGGTTTTCTAAAAATGCCAATAGTTCAGGATTTTTCTAAATCAAAAAAAAAAATGTCTTTGGGGTGCCTCAAGTTAAGCTATTGGGTTTTGTAGTGTCTAAAGAGGGAATATCAATAGATCCCAAAAGGGTTAAATCCATAATGGAATTACCCTTTCCAGTAAACTAGAAAGGAATCCAGTCATTTCTAGTGAAAATAAATTTCATCAGCAGGTTCATTTTTTACTTCGTCGATATTGTGAGGCCTATCACACTGATGCTTAAAAATAATCTATGGACATCTAAAGGAAAATAAGGTTTTGAGCAAATAAAGATAGTGATTTATGTTGCTCTGATCTTAGCTAATCCAAATTTTTCCAAGGATTTCCTACTCTATGTATGCAGTGGTCAGGAGAGCATAGCTTCGATGCTTACTCAAAAAAGTGATCAGAATGAAGGAGAACAACCTGTTGAATTCCATTCATGAACTTTGAAAGGTTATGAGATGAAGTATAACTTTGTAGAAAAGAAAGCTTTTTCCATAGTTAAAAGCTTGAAAAAATTCTGACACTTGGTGTCGGCCAACAAAATCACTATCCTTGTACCACATCTCAGTGTGCGGGAATATATCACAGAAGGTGAAATCACTGAGAAAAGAGCAAACTTGATCACTAAGATCCAAGAATATGATTTACTTAGCTGACCAAACAAGCTTGTTCGGGGAAGAGGTCTGTGAGAATACATTGAGCTGGAAACAAGTCTTGTGGCTAGAAAGGAGATTGATTAAGTCTACTCGAACCAATTTGAGTCTGACGAGTCTTGGGTAGCTGATCAGACATGGTACATGTAGAAGGGATATTACCCAACTAGTCTTTCATTCAATAAAAGGAGGTACTACAGATTGCAAGGCATCGGGTATGTACTAATTGAAGATGTACTATTTAAGAGAAATTATGATGGTGTGCTACTCCAATGTCTCAACAACCTACAGGCGGAAATAGTTCTTAATGAGTTTCACCATAGTCCTGAGGGTGGGAATTTTTCCACCAAGACCACCACTTTAAAGATAATGTGTACATGAGATTATTGGTCCTCTATGTTTTCCAAAGCACATCATCTGGTGTAGAAGTGTACACAGTGCCAATATTTTGTTGGAAAAAGGAAGAATGTTACTCAACCCCTAAGCTTGATTGTAATTGAAGAACCCTTTTCCTAGTGGGGTTTGGATTTTATCAGCATGATAAATCCTATTTCCAGTGCCAGACACAAGTGGATCCTCACAACGAGTGATTACTTTACAAGGTGGATGGAAGTCGTATCCCTAGAGAATGCAATAGGAGAGATTGTTAATTTCCTCAAAGAGATAGTGACCATATTTGGGCCGCCCAAAACCATTGTATTCGACAATGCCTAAGCTTTTGTTGGGTTAGGGATGTCATATTTTTCTATCAGACATGGTATTTTCCTTAAAACTTCATCAAATTACTATGTGCAAGGGAACAGGTTAGTAGAGTCCACCAACAAAAACCTAATTATGTTAATTAAACACATTGGGTCAGAATGGTAAAGGGACTAGCACAAACATCTATGGGCAGCTCTGTGGGCAGACTAAATTACCCCCAAGCAGATTCTGAAGACCTCCCCTTATGAGTTGGTGTATGGAAAAGAGGTAGTGATACCCATTTCCATAGAAATTCCTGCTCTACAACTACTGAAAGCCCTAGAGATTGAAGAAAATGGTGGAATTGAAGTATGACTAGCAGAACTCCTCAAACTAGAAGAAAATAGAGAAAAGACCCATGGAGCCATGATCAACCGATAGTAGAAATTCAAGCGGTTGTTTGAAAAAAAGACCTCTAGTCTCGAATTCAAAGAGGGTAGCTTAGTGCTAAAGTATGATGAACATATTGGGTATGTGTAGGATCATCATGGAAAAAACAAGCCCTTAAGTGGCAAAAAAATCAAAAAAATGAGAGTTAGGAAACTTGACATAAAAAATTTGAATAATTTATCTATATTATTTCAAAAATATGTAAGGATAGAATCTATAACAAATTGAATGTAGTTTCTAAAATACTAGGTTTATTTAAAAACACAAAAAAACTATTTGGTGAAAATTTGAAATTTTAATCTAGTAGTACTTAAATTTTAGGGAAAAAATAAGAAGTAATTTTTGGTCTGACCACCCCAACCACAATAAAATGATAATATTTTTTAATAATATTTTAGATATAAGTAGATGACTCATGTTCTAATGTGATGCATAATTTTTTGTAATTTTTTTCCAAGTAAATAATTAATTATGAATTTTTTATTACAACTTTTAAAATATAAAAACTCTTATGTTTGACCACCTTAACATAGTCAAAACTTCATGAAATTTATGTTTTTGTTTTAATCAAATAGTATGTGAAGCATAGAATCTAACACATGTTTCAGATTCAGAAAATGTGATACCATTTGAAAGCTATAGAATTTTTTAATCAAGTTATCAATCAGGACTTTAGTCATAATTCAAATAGAAAATGAATAATAATAATTTATTAAATTCAAAGTAAAGCATAATTTATATTGGTGGAAATATGAGAATCTCCTTTAAAAACCCTTTTCGTTTCATCAATTTTGGGTTAAAAAAGTCGTCAACCACATACCCTAAAAATACCCATTATATTGCCACTTTTTGGCCCATCATGATCCTGCACATACCCTACAGCGAAACCAAGGAAACACACTAAATTTGAAGCACTATGGAAAGGTTTTCCAAATCAATGCATGCAAGGAAAATAAGGCATATGAACTTGAAGATATGGAAGGCAATACTTTAGATATCTCATTGAATGATAGTTATCTAAATATTTTCCATTAAAATGCACAGTTCTTTGAAAATTTGAACTATGTATAATATGTAAAAAAAATTGTAAATATTTCAAAATTTTGAGAATAAAACAACTAAAGGAGGAAGCTAAAGAAACAAACAACTTGTATTATATTTATCGATAATTTTACATACAATGCAAGCCCAAGACTTAGATTCAAACATAAGGCTCTCTTGAGCGAACCCAAAAGGTTTTACAAAGAAAAAGATTCAAAAGAGGAGGTAACATGAAAAATGTAGTCAGGAAGTGCCTCTAGCCATTGCCCAAGAAGCAAAAAATGATTTTCATCAGTTCTTTCTTTTCTTTCTTTCTCTTCTTCTCTGTTTGGTTGCAAAAGGAGGGCTGAAAACACAATGGACACGAATGCAAGCTTAATTCCTACTCATTATGATTCTGCACCAGGAAGTCAAAGTGCTTCCTCTAGGCCAGTCCCATGACCCACTCCACACCATACTCCTATAGCATAAAAATGGTTGCCAACTAAGATGGGTAGCGGTGCATTTGAACATCCATAGTGTGAAAGTTAGAGAGAAAGGGTAACCGGGGTACATCTATGCTGAAGTCCACATGACTGCGGAGGTCTATAGCACTTGGGATACCAACACCAAGGATGGCCACTTGCACTACCTTGCCAAGCCCTTCCATCAACCAAGTGTCAAACATCTCATGACATAGCTCAATTATCATAGGGTTGGACACATTCAGGTCTAGCAGTGAGGCCACGAAGCAGGAAAGAACATTGCAGTTGCTCTGAAGCTGGTTCTCATTGGTAATGAATTATGTACCCACCACCCACTTGACTGTAGTCATGATAAGGGAGTCACATTTCTTCACCAGTTGTTTGATTCGGTCACTAGTAACCTCTCCAGTGAAGCCGTATTGTAGTCTCGGTGGGAGGAGTCGAATAGGGGTCCCTAAGCCAGTAGACATTCTGATAAAGCAACAAATTATGGTGGAATGGAAATAAGTGGAAGACTAGCTAACTTAAGGGACTATATGTTCGAATAAATGTTGGAAAAGGTGGCATGGCTATATATACAAAGGGAAACTGACAAACTCAACCAACAAAATATCTATTTTTGGTTAGAGAACAATGGGAAAATTTGAGGCAAAATGGAGCAAGGAAGATAAATCATACAAAAGATCTCATGGAATGTCTTGAGAAATAAATTTGGGCATTGGGAGTAAATGCTCTCATGCATCGATTTTTGACATGTGTCCTTCTTCATCATTAGTTCCAACCATCTTATTAATGAGAAAAGAGGTGGGTTAATGTGCTAAAACTCTAACAAATTAATGGTCATGCTTTTCAAGGGTACCTAGCATCACCTCAACATGTTTTGTATCATGAAAAGAACGCTTCTCAAGGCAATGTTTTCTTTTGATTAAGAGGTAGAAAAAGGAATGTACTAATTCTATCCTCATGGAATTTTTGGCATTCTTGAGGGATACAGATCTGTAATCCACACATATCGCCTCAGTGGCATCATTTAATGGCCCAAAAATAATAGCATAGCCTTAATTAAATGTACTAGCAAGATAATTAATTTTTCTCAAAAGTAGGTTTTTCCTTTTGAAGAAAAGGGAAAGTGGTTGTTATCCCTAAAAAATTCCCTACAACTTATTGATACAGTCATGTTTGAATCCTCAACCTCTGGAAGACAAGCTACAACTTCATGTCAATGACCTAGCTATGCCAATTTCTTTGGGAAGAAGTCATTCACCAATGCCCCGATGGTGAAGGAGTGACCTTTCAAATGCTACAAGAAGGTGCTAATTGATAATCCTATAAAACGAGAGGCAGTACAAGATATTTTTGACAATTTTTTTACCCCAAGTTGTCAATTAACCCTAAAAGCCTTAGAGAATGTGTGTTTCAGAGAAAGGAAAAGTGTGGGCCAACTGAGGGTTTTGCACTTTGGCTATGGGATTGTGGTTTTTCGTAGTTCATGTTTCCCATTGTGCATCCATGTCTGGAGTTAGTCGATGCATATGCTAGGAGATTCAACAAGGTAAATGGGTTTATTCAGAATAGCAGGATTAGGGTTACTGTATCTGTGCAAGCCATATGGGATATGTTGTGTATACCTATGACCTAGGAATTAGAGTTTTTCAACAAAGAAAAGATGGACCTTTTTAGGGAAGAAAAGGCTAGAAGAACATTTTTTTATGAGGAAGAAACAAGGGAATGACTAGATAGAGGTCATGTTCCCTTTCCTCTATCATATGATACATTCAAAAGGGACACAGTCAATATTCTCAATGCTAGCCTTGTTTTTTGGTCTTGACGGTGATGCCCAGGTTCTTCCTTTTCAATTCAACTTGGCGTTTGAGCTAAAGAGAGAAAACATCCAAAGGAACTATGTTTTTTCTGAAGTAATAGCTGCGAACATGTTGAACCAATTAAAGAATTATAGGACTAATTCTAAATTTAGGTATTCTTCCTTCTTGGCTCATTTGGTTTTACATCAAAATTATGAATGGTTGGGGAAAAATGTACCAGTGTCTAGGCTAGATGAAAGGGGTTGACTTCAGCCAGTTTCTATGTGGAGCCATATGCTTTCTAGAATAGGGAAATATTATGGGTTTGTGGATTACTTTTTGAAGCCAGTGCTCCAAGAATTTTTGCCTCGTCCTATAGGTCATTTATCTCCTGAGGTTTTACAATGGATGATAATCTCACTGAGCCCAGTGGATTATTTCCTTGGTGTGGATTTCACATTTATCATATTCCATGGCTTTCCTAATGAGTCTTTCTAAATCCCCAAGTTTGTGATAGATAGAGTCTTCACATTGGAGGCATGCTGTCAGGTGACCATCGTCAACAGGATCTATGGCGCAGGTAGAAACAAGCTGAAGTTATATTCACTTCACCTCAATATTACTACTAGTCGAGTATTGTTGACAAAGTGATTTTGTGAAGAAGAGCTAAAGGATCTATTGGTAGCCTTGGGCTTGATAATCATCTACGATAAGTGGGACTACCACCCACGGGGACTTTATAATGTGAAGCATGAAGAGCGAGAATACTTCGAGAAGAGGAAGAGATTGACTCGAGAAAGTGTAGAGGTATACACTGATTTAAAACACATTCCTTTCAAGTGACCAAAATGGTTGAGCTTCTATACACCATAGGTACCGTATGACAAGAACTTTCTAATGAATAATTCCATCAATACACAGTTGAAGAAAAGGGCCTGGTTAGAAAGGAAGAAGGAAGATTTTTGGAGGTTCTAATAGGAGTTGCAGTGCCTCAACCTTCTTGTCAGAAAATTCCCACATGATGAAGAGTTTGAGGATATTTATGATAAGGAGGCCAACACTAACAATGGTAATCTAGAGACCAGCCATGAAATTGATGTGAAATAAGCTCCGCGTCAGGCTTCCTAACCTTGAGAACCTGATAGTTAGAGGGATTCAAGGCAAAGAGATTCACGAGCTCTGTCCTCCTCCAGTGCCCAGAGTAAAGGAAAGAGACCCTGATGGTCCACAAGAGCATTGTCCACTATAGTCATTGAAGGCCAAGTTTCAGAGGGGTCAGTGGCTAGGAGATCAGAACATGTTAGTTCTAGTCATGAGAAGAGAAGATGGATCGAATATCTAGGCATATCTAACATGTCGGCCTAAGGAGAAGAAGAAGTGGAGTCCACCTTCTAGAATGTGCTAACCATTGTGGTTCAGGTAAGTTTTTTCCCTTCTTTTCTTCCCATGTCTGCATCTTTGATTACCCCCTCTCCTCCTCCCTTGGAAAGGAATTCTCTATCCTTGGGCCTTGACTTAATAGTCCTAAATACATCTCCTCCTATTTGTAGCAAAATCCCTGAGATTACCCCGCATGCCAAGTGAGCAACATCTGCTTCAACCACTACTGAATCTTTGTTTTCCATATCAAGGGCCCCTCTTGAAAGAGATGAGACATCCATGCTAACCCCCACTCTAGCCCATCAACTTCCAAGAAAACATCTTTCTACCCAACTGTTTCTCTATTCACCCCTACTAGAAAATCTCTTGTTCAGTCTTAGCTAGGTGTACCACCCTTTTTTATGATAACACTCCCTTTTGCCTCTGAGGTCTCCCCCTCCATTACCCTTTTTGGTTTCCCTTTCAGTTCCCCTATTGTAACATAGAATTTAGATGTCCCTCAAAACCTCCAAGATCATTTCAAGGAAACCAAGTTGGCCCAATGAAATGCTAAACAAAGAAGGCTATTAAAGAATGTGAGTTGCTAGCTACTAAGAAAATTGAGGCTTGTTATAATGAGGAGCGAAATTCTCTCTTGATCAGCACCATGACACCACTTGTGGCTAAGCCCGAGGGGTAGATGCAAATGGAGGATTATGACATCTAGATGACAGGCCTAGATCTAAATTAAACTTGTCCACATGACAAGGTGGTCTTAGCTAAGACTACCTAGCAGGTGGTATATGCATACTATGAAAGGATGGGCAGAAAGTTAAAAAAGCACGAGATAGAGTTGGTTAATGTAAGGGAAATAGTGGGCAGGTTCTAGACTAAAATTAAGGCCAAGGATGTTGAGTTGGCCCACATATTGCAAATTCAAGGAAAGCAAGGGGAAACCTCAAGATTTCTCAAAGAAGCACAGAGTGAACAAAATCAACTAAATGTTGAGATTAAAAAATTGAAAGCTAACCTTGCCACGTAGCATCAAACCAACATGGAGTACATAAGTACTAATGAAAAATTATAGAAAGATCTGGACAGTGTCCATTCTTAGGCTTTCGATAGCGTTGGGAAGGCACAAGCAGAGGTGGAAAGATTGAAGCTAGAGAAACAAGAGGTTGTGTTTGTGTTGTAGACCCATAACCTAGAGATGTGAAGAATAAGCTCTAAGCTAGAAAATTCTCCCAAATAAAAGGATTGAATAGAGGAGAATGCAAGAGCCAAAGAGACTTAATTCAATCAGGAGCTAGTTGTCACTCAAAAGACCAGGTCTCTCCCGTTGTTGAAAATATTGGTATCTTCACATTGGGAGTGGATTGTAGCTGCAATTCTTGTTCTCATGCCCATCTTGCAATTCTTGAGGGATGTCCAAGAAATAAATGGAAAAATTGGCTTAATGGTTGATAACATTTTGCAGAAATGTGACTCTCGAGTGGCAGAATCACAAAGTTTCATTTCCAAACTTTGTGTGGCTTTCAATGAGGTTTTGAAAGATTCTGGAATTACTGACCGAAGAACCACTTCCATCAAGGCCAGTGAGATTGTCAACTACCACAAGGTCACCAAAAAGTGTAAATATTGCTAGATGGTGTTGGAAAGGAGAGTTGAAGAGATTAAAAAGGATTTCAATGTTTTTATCAATTATGGGCTACCTCCCTTTTTATCCCTAGACGAAGATGTGCAAATAATAGAACAAATTACAGAAGCTATCAAACAAAAGGATCAAAATTTTGCAGAACTCCCAAGTTCAAGCACGGTGCATGCAACTAATGAGATTGAGCATGAGATTTTTCACCTTTCTCATCTTTATCATTACCTTGGAGTGGTTACTACAAGGTGGGGGGTCATGTATTTCAAAGAAGTATTTCAGCTTGATCAAGCATACAAGTTCATCTACAGTATGCCTTTACCAACCGAAGCAGAATGGTAGGCACAACACTCCTCCTTCCTTAAAATTGAAGAATTTCTAGAGAGTTGGGTTCATACCTCCGCAAGCGAAGGACCCTATGAGTCACCAAAGCTATGAATTTCTTTTCTTTTCCTTAGTCTTTCGATCTTCGGCTTCCTTTTGTTTTGGATGTGGAAATGTTCGAGTCAATTAAGGATTGGTAAGAAAGACGGGTAATGTGCCATGTGGTCACTGTACGACTTTCTTTTATCATTTTCCTTTCGGAGGAGGGCCCAGGGCACACATCAATATGAAGGAATTTTTCTCCAAAAACATTTTTCAAAAAACATAAGATCTTTGACCACATGGCATGTCTTCTCTCTACTATAGGAGGACTATGCCTCTTATGAAATGATATCTCTTGGGGACTGTCAGAGCTTGTTGGCCTTTCTTTTCTTGGTTCTTGGGATGGAAGCTTTGAGTCAGTGCCTCAAGTTGATGTGATTGGTTACTTGCATCCTTTTTCTAGGTTGTTGTTTTTTAGGATTTGATCATTTACGGGCCTCTATCTTTGCCAAAATATCTAAAGGATATTAATGCAGTAGTTGGGAATTAATGCAAGCAAAGATATTTTGTGGCCTAACCAAGGATCTACAATTAGATTGTGAGCTATCAAGTATCAACATCTATCAAAAATTACTTGTAGGCTGAGGTGGTGTGTTTCTTTTGGTGGCTATAAGAGGAGAGCGATGACACAATGAAGGGTTGGATTCCAAGTGACAGTTTATTTGTTAAGAAAAGTTTCTTTACTTTTCTTAGGGTTTTAGAATTATTTTCAGAAGCAAGTTGTAGAACTACTTTACTTTGGCATGTTATATCTATTAAGGTTTAAACTATTGTCATATTGGCATCCGACCTCTATTTCAAAGTTCATTTGGTATTTGAAAATAGGAACTATTGAGGAGAAATTGTTGAGACTGTTCATGTATGGCCTTTTTCAAATTTTCTTTCTCTATATTATCGTTTTAAATGAAACACTGTGTCTTGCAACCTATATCTAGGTAGTTTAAGTAGCGGATTTATATGCTCTATCCTCATATGGTGGAGTAGTGGCTTAAGAAAACTAGACTATGTCATTGGACTTCTCTTTTTTTTTAAAGTTGTTATTTTATTGTGCTATGCTATATCAGGAGGAAGAGTACATGTGATTTCTGAAATATTGTTTTGTTACCCCTAAGAAATCTTTGTTTTTGATTCAACCTTAATGAACACTTCCTGTAGAAAGATTTGAAAGTTTGCACTGTGCTTGAAGTTAGCCTTTGATATTTGTTCTCTTTCCAACAATGAAGGGTTGTGGCGTTCTATTTATATTTATATCAATCATGGGAATGATTTGGGTTTGAAATGTTGTAAAATCTTTGGTACATTTCATTCTATGTTTTATGTTTACATTTCCTTCTCCCCTTATCTCAAAACCTCAAAGAAGAGTCAGCTTTCTATAAAAACCCCATAGTTATTCAGTGAGACATGATTTGTCCCCCACTCGCTAAATTTCCCATAAGACTGTCAGAGAGGTGCAAGCTTTTATGATCAATAGTTAGCAAGTAAGTCAACTACTATGTTATGTCCTCTTTCCATCCAGTTAATTCCAAAAGCATCACACTGCTCAAAGGAATCCTAGACAACATTTTTGTACTCCTTTAGTCTGTAATTCTTATAGGCATACTTGGCTCTTACTTGGGATATCACAAGCTCAAAATCACCGACCACCATTAACTTTCTTATTCCATGCTTCTCAGCCAATCTCAACCCCAATAATAAAGCATCGTACTCTACCACATTATTTATACATACAAAGGACAATGTGAAAGAGAATTTATAATTACTACCATTAGGTGATATTAATAATATCTCTGCACAAGATCCTTCTTTGGAACTTGCACCATAGAAATACATTCTCCAAAGTCCATTTTTGTCAAACAATCTTACAACTTCATTTTCTATCGATGCAAGGAACCTATCAACTTCTCTTGGTACCTCTTCCATTTTGAAATTACTAATGTCAGTTTCTATAAATAGAATTGTATCTTTAGGAACATGCTCCAACATATGTGGGACTCTTGGTTCTCTCATCACTCGAACATCCTTACCATCAATGTGAAATGTGGCATAAGACATGTCACATTGCATACTTCCTCTCATAGATTCACTCCATTTCCAAGACAACAACATTCCATAATTAGGTGGGATATCCACTACCACTACACTCATCTTAAATTCTTTATCTAGATGGGATGCTAATCTATATGGAAGTTCATTTATCACACCAATAATAGGGACTTCTTTTGAATCCATAGCATAACACTTTCCATGAATTCTATCAACTTTCAGTCCTAATGCTTCCATGATTTTAGCTAGCATGATGTTGTTTGACACTCTAGAATCAATAATACATTTTTTTATAAAATTTTCCCCCATAATTAAAGTGAGGAAAAATGGATCTATCTTATCAAGACAAGTAGTGACTGAATTTCCTAAGAAAATATGGGAAATTTCAGTGATATTTCCCTCAACTTTCTTGTCTTTCATATCTTTTTCACTCGTTATGGGTGGAGTGGGCACTGCTAAATCATTAGAAGCAATAGTAGCACTATTGATAAGGGCTACTTCCTTCTACTTATGTTCCTATATTCTCATCATTTCAAGGAAAGGCACAGATACTTTTACCTAGCTAAGTAATTGAAACATATCGATAGGAGTATACTTGGGTAATTCAATTGGGAGCATACCTTGTTCATTGTTGTTCTCCTTCTATTGATTCTTAGTCACCTCAACCTTATGCTTAGCATCCTTCCTTGTGACTTCAATGTTTTGCTTCTATATCTTTATCTTCACAATAGGAGATTTGAATTCTTGAGTAGCTTTAGGATTTTCTACTCTTTTAGCCAAAATTTTATCTCCCCTACCTTCTTTAGCTTTGACTACTTCCATTTTTTCATCAGGATTTTGCTCTTTTTTCTTGACATTCTTCTCCTTGATGAAAAGACCAGTAGGACTACCTTGTTCACCCCCTATTGTTTTTTTCTTCAAATGGTAGGAACTTCTTGATTAGGCAACTGAGACTGCAGTGTATTTCGCAATCTCCTCATCTGAGGGTATTCTTAATGACACACCATCTTTTATCACTTCCAAATTGTAAACCTTAACATCACTATCAGTATCCTCTTTAAAGAGAACTTTTTGACAGTGTGTACTAGCCATTTTCCTTGATTATCTACATCTACTTCATAAGAATCCTCATTAGAAGAGCATTCACCATCTACAACATCAGAATCACCCATAACCATAAGGACATTAACATCCTCTTCATTTTTCTGATCACGGTCCTTAGGAACATCTTCGTCTACTTCAACCATTTGTGCTACTGCACATTGTTGAGAAGAATCTGGAATTTGGAAAGTCATACACCAAGGAGTATCTTCAACAAAATTTCTTGAATTCTTCTATAGAGGATATGGAGGTACTTTATTTTGGGTGTTTCTTTGATTATTTAGAATAGGCTTTCCATTATACCAACTGGTATTATATGGGTGGTCTTGCAACTAAGGTATTTCATTTCTTTGATAATTTTTTGGTTGTACCCTTTCTTGTTTCACAATCTTATCATTTATGGTTTTCATAAAATTATCAAGCTTTCCCTCAATAGTTCCTCCTTTAGCACCTGAACTCTTATCTTTCTTTTTTTCCCCTTTAAAAAGTTTTGCATCATCTCTTCTGCTAACTTTACCAGTTGCTCTACTAATATTCTCAATATGCTCCACTATCTTGAAGGCTTATCTCAATGACTGAGGATTCTTATCTAACAGTCGGTAACTCATTTTGGTATCAAAAGAATTACAATAATTTACCAGGAAGCCATGGTCATTTAATTGTAAATGAGGAGGAAATCTCTTCCCAACCTTCTAGAATCTTGTATTGAACTCAACAACAGATTTGTTAGAACCCTTAGCAATGTTATTAAATTGATTCAATATAAAGCTTGAATCAATCTTGTCACCATATTGCTCTCTAAAAAATCTCTTAAATTCCTCCCAAGAGCCAATGCTCTGGGCAAGAAAACTTCTATACCACTCTCAAGCATCTTCAATGAGAGATTGCATAAACAACTTCATCATGACATCGTCTATTTCTACCTCAAAATAATGCATAACATTAGAAAATGATTTGAGATGGTCTTCACCACTCAAAGCATTATTACCAGAAAATATGACTAGAGCAGGTCTGAAATCTTTAGGGAATGAGTTTGGGTAACCAGGTATTCTAGTGAAACACAATTGTTGGTATCTGTCTACTTGGAGTGGCCTCCTAGTATGTCAATCCCTATTAACATCTCATTGCTCATCATCTCTTTTGTTGTTAGAGTGGCTACTATCTTTATCCTTTCCATTTTCACCATCACCACCGCCTTTCTTGCTCCCTTCATCATCTTCAAAATAAAAATTATTATTCTTATTTTTTCCTTCGCCTCCACCACCTTGATCACCACCACCAGCTCCACTAGCAGTGTGTTCATCAGAATTATTCTTATGTGAATCATTATTAGTATGTCCAAAGCTTGAATAATCTAGTGTGGGTGTGGAAATTTTAAGAAAAGCAATCTTCCTAGCCATCTCTGCAATAGAAGCTATTATCTCAACTTTCTTCAAATCTTCTTGCAACTTTTCATTCTGCAATTGTAATCTCAATAACTCAGGATTTGGAGGTGCAGTAGATAGAGTTGCATCAAATTTGGATTTATCTATGGGGATTTCAGAATATGAGGTATTGGTAGTGGGTATGTGCAGGATCATCATGGAAAAAACAAGCCCTTAAGTGGCGATGAAAATTTAGAAAAATCAGAGTTAGGCAACTTGATGTAAAAAATTGAATTAAGTTCTCTATATTATTTCAAAAATATGTAAGAATAGATTCTATAGCAAATTGAATGTGGTTTCTAAACTACTAGGTTTATATATATATATATTGGGTGAAAATTTGAAATTTCAATGCAGTAGTACTTAAATTTCAGGGAAAAAATAAGTAGGTGTCTATCTGACCACCCTAACCACAATAAAATAATAATATTTTTTTATAAGATTTTAGATATAAGTAGAGGACTCATGTCCTGATGTGATGCATATTTTTTTGTAACTTTTTTCCAAGTAAATAATCAATCATGATTTTTTTATTACAAATTTTTAAAAATATAAAAAACTCGTATGTCTGGCCACCTTAACTTGGTCAAAACTTCATGAAATTCAATTTTTTTTAATCCTATAGTATGCAAAGCATAGAATGTGATGCATGTTTCAGATTCAAAAAATGTGATACCGTTTGAAAGCTATAAAAAAATTTCAATCATCCTATCAATCAGAACTTTAGTCATAGTTCAAAAAGAAAATGAATAATAATTATTTATTAAATTCAAAATAAAGCATAATTTATATTGGTGGAAAGCTACGAATCTCCTTTAAAAACCCTTTTTGTTTCATCAATTTTGGGTTAAAAAAAAGTTGTTAGCCACATACCCTACGCATACCCATCATATCACCACTTTTTGGCCCATCATGATCCTGTACATACTCTAGTAGTAATGGTATTGAAGGTAGTTTTCTTGGGTTGGTCAATGGATCTCTTCTTGTGATCTACAAATGATGTCTTCTTAACATTAATAGGAGGATCTGAGGCTCTAGTAGTTGAGACAGATGTAGTGTAGGTATTAGTAGTAGTAGTTCCCATCGGAACTGTTACTTCAAGAATATCATTGGTCATCTTAGAAGCAAATCTAAAAATATTTTCCTCAAAATTCTTATGCCTAGCGGCATCTTCTCTCATTTTCTTCAATTTTTGTATTTGAGCATCTCTCTCAATTTGCTTAGCTTTAATCTTACCTTCCCTTTCCTTTAACTCCCTCAGTCTATTCTCTTCTTCTTCTTGGAGCCTTAGTTCTTCTTCTTCTATAGATTTCATTTCTTTATATGTCTTCCTCATTTTCTAGAACATCTCTAGGCTCACTTGGGGCAGGAGTATAGTAGGGCTAGTCAATAAGATCTTCCTCAAGAGAAAGGTGCACTTGTACATTAGGTGAGTCACCTCTTGGATTAAAATTCTTTCCATTAAAAATAGAGCCAAATCCAGGGGTTAAATGCTATGAAAACTTCTTATTCTTACCCCAAAACTCCCACCTATCCTCTTCTCTTGAAATATTAAGCTCACTGTCAAACACTTGTTGAACATGAAAACTTCCTTGGTCAATGTTAGACCCTTCAATTTCATGTGCCTTTTCATGAATATTGGCACTACTTACTTCAATATTAAACATGAGAGATACGTCTTCAGGAGAATCAATAGACTTACTCTGTTCAAATCTCTTCTTTACCCATGCGGGTTGCTTCTCTTTAGCAAGTTCAAATTTTTTCTTCTGCTCAAGATGTTTCTTTGCATAACATATGGTCTTCTTCATGATGTCAGATGTGCCAAAATCCTTCTTCTTACATTCCTTTTGAGAACTTGTCTTTACAATGGTACTAGAGAACTTATAGTTGCCACCCAAAATAATGGGAAATAGAAAGTGATTACACTTTGACTTTGTACTTGTTACTTCAGAAAAGATTTAAAACATAACCTAACACAAGGTGACAAAATGAAACAAGACTTGACGCATTAGACTACATATGATGTGACTAATGCAACAAAATTTAAACCAATTATTATTCACAATGTAGAGAATATCATAACAAACACTTCACTCTAACTATACTAGATCCGAACTAGAGACTTTGGAATTAGCTATTCCCCAGCGGAGTCGCCAATCTATTGGTTATTTTTTAAGAACCAAAATGATCTCCAAAAATACCTATGGACTTTTCCATTTCCATTAATTAGCACTCCAAAGGGATTGGCCAAAAAATGAGTGGAAGCTTGCAAAACATCTAATCCTACACTTTGGTCTCTATGAAACCTGGGAGGGTGATCCCACAATGCATATTCAGGAATTCACAAAATTATAATCAAATACATTTTCAATAAAAGATACTTCTCATAAAATTATTCAATAGCATAATGCATCAAATAAGTTGGTAGCTTATTTATCAATCTCCTATACTTGGAGGATGAGAAGGTAGAACTTCAAATTAAAACAACTACAGTGGTATCCATTTAGGAATTTGTAAATTAAAAGTGATAAGCTCATGAATCAACACATAAACTGAACCATAAACACTTTGCACGAAACAATTCCTTTATCCAAAGAAGTAGAGTCAATATCAACCTATATAACAAGATAACAACTCAATAATAGCCACATACAGTCACAAGAATGAAATCAAACATCCGTTGAGAAGCAGTAGAGACAAACAAAAGGAATCCTAGATTGCTTTCATTCATAACTTATAAAACAAGTACAAAGAGAGACAATAGCCATGAAATTGGTATTACTCTTCATTGTATTTGCTATATTGTTATCAAAACTACATACATAATACTGAACTAACACTCTAAAACACACTTAGTATTTGCCTTAAAATTTACAGTTTCAATTGCAAAATAAAAAACCCCTACTTTTTGTTCTTGAATTCCTTTTTATAGAAATGAAGGAGAAAAACAAGCCTCATGCCAGAAAGTACACATGTCAAAACCCTATTGGACCGCTTGAAATAAAGATTCCCTAGTTTAGTTAAAATGCATTCCCAAGAGGTGGTAAACATGTGAGAAAATAAAATAAGTCTTCATTCATTGTTGGAGATTTGGTCCAATTTTCAAAATGGATACAACCAAACAGTTACCTCAAAATTTGTGCCCACATGCACAAAGTGAAAGAAGGAAAGCATGAAAGAACCAAAAAAAGAAAAGAGATATGTCCACGTCTGTAGCCTTGTCATTAATTCAACTTGTAGAAGATGCACTATATTTTCCATACTTTATCAAAAGCCTAATTTATACTAAATCAAGGCTATGTAGTGCATTCTCAACTATCTATTATTCATCATGGTTGTAAACCTCAAAATTTCAAATCACTAACCCGCCACCTTTTATGCTAGTCCCCCCACTCCTTCCAAGTATCTGCCCTTCCATGCTAGGAATTCATCTTTAGTGGGCCAATCAAAATTCATGACTTCATCAACACTCTGTCTATAAGGTGCATACTTGGTGACAATCTAGTTAGCTTCCTTATCAAATTCCAGTAGGACAGTCTCAGCATGAACTAACATATTCATATTTCTCTTCAATGTCTCCATATCAAATCTCTAACAAATTGATATAGCCTGATCTAAAATGAGCTGATTTGTTTCATTTCTCCACTCCAATAGAGTCTTAATGCTATTATCATTTCTTAAAATAGATGGGAGAAGACCATAATGTGATTCATGGAAGCATTTCAATAGCTCCTTTATTTTATTCTCCAATGATTCAATATTTTAGTTGTATCCTTTAATCTTCCCTACAAGAACTACAATAGGTTTAATCTTTTTAGGTGGATTAGGATCCTGCTTAACTCCAATTCCCATCAATATCAAATCATGCTTCCTAGGGATCCAAATTTCCATGAGTGGAATGGCTCTTTCTCTATCAATGTAAAAATTTATGATAGCATCCACCATAGATGAATAACTGTAGTGAGTAGTATTCAACTTATTATTCACTCTTCTATTCAAGTGTTCTAGCACTTTTGTGGCAATCTTCATATTACTCTTGAAAGTCACCTCATCATGATTGTCACATTTCTCTTTGTACTCATTCAACTTCCTAAGCAACTCATCCATATTCATATCCCCTTCAACCTATGGCCCTTCTGATGTGTCGGGTTCTACTATTGAAATGGGAACAATCCCCATTTTATATGGCACAATGGCCTAATGAGTCTAGTTTATGGTTCAATTTTGATAAAGTTTATTATCCATTTGTTGTAGTTACCATAGACCTTGATACTTGGATGTTAACATTTTCATGTTATTTCCTTGAAACCAGAGACATGGGGCATAAACTTATTTTTGTAATGTTTAAATGACATTGACATGCTATATGAACTATCTATGTTGATTTTACATTTGGATTAATGAATGTTACTTTAAGATAGTTATAGATATGCAATCATTGTGTGCACTAATATTTTTATGCAGATATAATTAAATCCTACAAAACTAAGATTCTACCAACTGGTCATTCACTAATAAAGGTCAATGAGGTGATCATTCAAAGGTCAATGGAGGGAAGACTCTCAATGGAGGGAGATTCCTAGTTCAAATTGAAGAATTGTAACTTCCTTGTAAATGGTCGTAATAGTTTTTTGAGTGAATATAGGAGCTATTGTTATGCTAGATCTATGTTAAGGAAAACCAGCTTGACCAGATTCCACGCATGCATAACCTCCTCTCTACTTTTTATGATTTCCCTAAAGTGGCATCCTCCTAATCTGTTGGAGTCGACCGCCTTGCTAAGAAGTT
The DNA here is from genome assembly GCA_007258455.2 of Sequoia sempervirens. Taxonomy (NCBI): domain Eukaryota; kingdom Viridiplantae; phylum Streptophyta; class Pinopsida; order Cupressales; family Cupressaceae; genus Sequoia; species Sequoia sempervirens. The sequence goes on from VDFB02000013.1 coordinate 103,525,765, forward strand.
AGTAGTTTTTCCTTCCATAAATAAGACTTGAATGCTCCTTCTCAAAGATTGATTAATCTGGTGTTGTATTTGCATTCTTAGTTTTTAAGTAATATAGTGATGTTGCACGATTGTATTCATGCTTTCTAATTAATAAAATGAAGTTATAAGTTCATGCATCTGATTTTACATTTTTCTTAAGGGATACTCATCCAAGGGGGCCCACTTGGTGAGCATTCCATACTTTAGTTTAGTTATTACTTTTTGTTCAAAAATTAGTTAAGAATCTTACTACTATTTGTTCTTGCAACCACTAGAATTCCGTTCTGACTGTTCTTGCAGCCAAAGCAGATATAGTAGCTTCTTGTTTGTTTTCTCATATTTTTATTTTTGGCATGTACTTCAGCTTAGTATAGTTATTGGTTGATGCTCAGTACTTATGTTATTTATTTCCAAGTAATTTATTTTCAACATTATGTCTTTCTTAGGTGTAGAACGAAGATTGCTACTTTGGATTCCTAGTGCACATACTGTGCTGACCCATTTCAAGTCTACATCCCTAGGTTGACAAGTTAAATGTACCTTCATAATAATTAAGATAGCTATTCAGATTAGATTTCCAATCTCTGAATCATAGCTATAAGGGCTTAATTGTTAAATCATTGTAGGAGGCCAACATTTTTGGCACAGTTGCTAGGGATGGTATCAAACTAGGGGGTTCTTTGGAGTCATTGATAATTTATTTCTTGTTGTAGTATTTCTGAAGGTTTGTTCTTAAGATACCCCTCATTTAGGAAGTAATGATCCCCCTATTCTTTTGCCAATTCTTTGTGTGAGCTAGATGATATTGATTTGATACCATATGCATAGAGGAAGGAGGAGAGATGTTCATGGAATATTCCTTCCTAATAACCCTGATCCATTCCAACTAGTTGAGCATTAGTATCTTCCAAGAGATGAAGAAGAAGAAGAGCCACACCCCTTTACTGATACATTTCCTAATCTGGCCAGTTCTAGAATTTCCTCTAAAGACCAAAATCAGATTGAGAATCCCTTTACTTTGGAACTCCATCAGGTAGGCATGGGTGATGCAAATAGAAACATACCTAACCAACCAGATTTTCCTTTCCCTATTGCTCATTAGAATGAAGTTGAAAAACTCAAAAATATCCTTGCTTTAGTCCTACCTAAGTTTTATGGACTTTTCATAGAAGATCATGATACTTTCTTGTTCAAGTTTCATAGACTTTGTAGGAGTTATGACTATACCATGGATGCCCATAGGCTTAAGCTATTTCCTACCACCTTTAAAGAAGTTGCATTAAGATGGTTTATGAGCCTAGGCAGAAATACTATGGAGAAATGGGATGGAATGAAGAAAATTTTCCTTAAGAAGTTCAAGGAATATTGCAGGGGTAGTGACATGAGTGGAGATGGCATCTTTAGGATGTAGCAGGAGGAAGATGAGAGTTTGGAGGATTACATTTCAAGGTTTCTATTTTTCCTACAGAAATCTCCACATCATACACTCAATGAGGAGTCCTAAAAATTGCTCTTCTTGAGATGGATTAATGAGAGCTACATTGAGGCCTTAGACATAATGGAAGGAGGAGATATCACCCAAGCTCTTTGGGAAGATATTAAGAAGCTATGTCAGAACTATTCTAGGCAGCTTCAAAGAAAGGGAGAGCTTACCAATCCTCTATGGGTAAGTCATCTACTAGTGGAATTTCAAGGATGGAGATTACTCAATTGCTGGAAAAATTCAAGAAAGACATCATAAACATTCTAGCTTCTCAGCTCAATACACTTCAAGATAAGAAGAAACAAGAGGCAGAGGCAATGTTGGCAGAATATTGCCCTCATTGTAGAAAAAAGAAGGATTGTAGATGCAAGATGGTAGCCTATATTGACAGCAAGCAGATCCCACCTGAGTTCAATCCAATCCAAGGTGAGGATGATCAAGTCTACTATGTTGCACAAAGGAGGACATGGGCTCCAAGAAAAGGTATGCCACCAGATCCACTATCTTTTTCTAGGCCATAATTCAATTCTTATTCATCTGGTAACCAATGGAAACCCCCATATCCATCCATTTATGGAGGATATCCACCATATCCTTGGGGTAACCCTCAAAATTCTTGTCCCAATCACCAAAAATCTCTACCCTAGAGGCAGCAACCTCAGGGGAATTGGAAGCAATTTTAGGGCAATTGGAAGCCACCTCTAGGAAACTGGCAACAAATATCTCAATGGAGGGGAGGACAACAATGGCCAAACCAGACCACTAGTTACATGCAGCCACCTTCTTAGCCCCAATGACCTACTATAATGCCTCCTCCTACTAGCTCGAGTTCAAATGCACCTAGACCTACTCAACTACCAACTCAACCCACACTTAACCCAAATAACAAACCATACTAGCAGCCAATATATTCTGCTGATCCAAATCAATTTCTTGCATATGTTATGAGTGTAAGTGGCATCCACTTGCATTTAGGAACTACTTTTCCAACTCCTTCCACACCCATTATTACTGAGCTTCTTGTGGAAGAGGAGCATCTGAACATCTCCATTCAGCCAAGTGCACCTAGAAACCCTAAACCTTTCCCAGTCTAGCAGATTGAACAAAAACCGCCATTTCCTCATAGATTGGAAGTTGCTAAGAAAAAGGAAGAAAAGGAGGAAACAACCTTGGAAATTTTAGATTAGTTCAAGCATATATGTGTCAAGATACCTTTATTTCATGAAATAAAATATGTTCCCATGTATGGCAAAGAAATTAAGGTAGCATGCCTCAAGAAGTCGGGTAGGAAAAAGAAAGACCCCACTATGGTTCATGTGGTGGGATAGTTGGCTGACATCATGCTTGGTAAAGTGACTATTCCCAAATACAATGAACCAGGTAGTCCTATGGTAGGATTTTTTATAAATGAGATCCAAATAAAGAATGCTTTGATTGATTTGGGAGCAACAATAAATGTAATGACTAAGGATATCCTGCAACAACTAAATGTTGCAAGCATGAGATCTACTCCTACTATCCTGCAGCTTGTTGATAGTTCCACTCTAAAACCTGATGGTATAGTAGAGGATCTTCTGGTAACTCTAGACTCTTTGGAGTACCCAGCATATTTCATAATTCTTTCTCCTAAAGCTACACTAGGTGACACTATAGAAAAATAGGAAAATAACTCCTAAAATATTGTCAAATTTCAATGTATTTCAATTCACGAATTGGGAAATTTGGTTGGCGCTAAACTCAGCGTAAACAGACATGTTCATCTCGGCACTAACTTTGGCACTGACTTTTGCGCTAGACGTTGTGTTGGAGTTAGCGCCGAAAAATCACAGTGCCCCCGTTAGCACCTAAAATAGTGCCAGGAAATAACATCAGAAATAGCACCAAAATTAGCGCCCAATTTGGCTTCTAATTTTTCTTCTATGTCTACTCCCATTTTTGAGTCTAGTTTTGCTTCTAGTTTTGCTTCTAGTTTTGCTTCTGGTTTTTCTTGTAGTTTTGCTTCCAGGTTTGCTTCCAATTTTCCTTCTGGTTTTGCTTCCAGTTTTTCTTCCATTTTTTCCTCCATGTTTGCTTCCAATTTTGCCTCCAATTATTCTTCCAAGTTTGCTTCTAATTTTGCTTCCAAGTTTGCTTGCACTTTTGCTTCTAGTTTTTTTTCTAGTTTTTCTTCTAGTTTTGCTTCCAATTTTGTTCTCCTAGTATTTGTTCTTCAATTTTCTCCATTTCTTCCAGTTTGCTTCCATTTCTTCAAGTTCTTCCACTTTTGATTTTGCTTCAGTTTGCTTCCAGTTCCTCCAATTTTGCTTCCATTTTTTCTTCCGGTTTTGCTTCCATGTTTTTTTCCAATTTTTCCTCCAAGTTTACTTCCAGTTTTGCTTCCGATTTTGCTTCCAAGTTTGGTTTTGGTTTTGCTTCTAATTTTTCTTTTGGTTTTTCTTCTAGTTTTGCTTCCAGTTTTGCTTCCAAGTTTGCTTCCAAGTTTGCTTCTAGTTTTGCTTCTAGTTTTTCTCCCAGATTTGCTTCCAGTTTTTCTTCCAATATTTCTTCCAATATTGCTTCTGGTTTGCTTCTAGTTTGGCTTCCATTGTTGTTTCCTTTTTTGCTTCTAAAAATGCTTCTTTTTTTGCTTCCATTTATTGATTTAATATGTTTTATTTCAATTTAATTAGTTAAATATATTGTGCCTCTTAAATAACTCATATGATTATAGACTAAGTAATTTAATTATTTAACTCATATGATTAAATAACAAGATAATTATATTTTTTGGGTCAGTAACACAAAAAAAATGTATTTCTTGTAAAGATAAAAAAGTACATCTATTGTTCAGTGTCATTACCCACCAAAATTCCACAACAAACAACAAAAACTAGAGGCACATTACTATGCAGAGTAAAACATTAAATAAACCCTGTAACCCCTATAACTATTTACCAGTAAAATCCTTACAAAAAATAACCACCATTAACAATGTTTAGAGTTACACGCTTTAATACAACAAAAGCGGAGGGATAATTAAAAATCAAACAAAGAAAAACATGACTAGTTTTAATGAGCTCCACCCAGACCCAACAGATGGGTATGTTCAGGATCATGATGGGCCAAAAAGTGGCAATATTATGGGTATTTGTAGGGTATGTGGTTGACGACTTTTTTCTTACCCAAAATTTATGAAACAAAAATTATTTTTAGAGGAGATTCTCAGCTTTCCACCAATATAAATTATACTTTAATTTGAATTTAATAAATAATTATTATTCATTTTCTATTAGAATTATGACTAAAGTCCTGATCAATAAGTTGATTGAAAAACATCTATAACTTTGAAATGGTATCACATTTTTTTAAATCTAAAACATGCATCACATTCTATGCTTTACATACTATAGGATTAAAAAAAGGAAAATTAAATTTCATGAAGTTTTGACCAAGTTAAGATGGTCAAACATAAGATTTTTTTATATTTTTAAAAATTTGTAATAAAAAATTCATAATTAATTATTTACTTGGAAGGGCGCCGGTCCTAGCTCAGTTGGTTAAGGTGTTCCCTGTAGCAGGGCGCCCACCATGGGTTCGACTCTCCTGCTCTCTGGTAATCGGGTTGGTGTGTCCCTCCAGCACTACCGGCCACAAGAAAAGTTTACATCGGGGTTATATGGGGGTCGTTGCACCCGATTCCCTTAAAAAAAAATTATTTACTTGGAAAAAATTATAAAAAAATATGCATCACATCAGGACATGAGTCCTCTACTTATATATAAAATCTTATAAAAAAAATATTATCATTTTATTATAGTTACGGTGGTTAGACAGACACCTACTTCATCTTTTTTTCCTGAAATTTAAGTACTACTGCATTGAAATTTCAAATTTTTACCAAATAGATCTTATTTATTTTTAAATAAACCTATTAGTTTAGAAACTACATTCAATTTTCTATAGATTCTATTCTTCAATATTTTTGAAATAATATAGATAACTTATTCAAATTTTTACGTCAAGTTGCCTAAAACTAATTTTTTTGAATTTTTTGCCACTTAAGGGCCTATTTTTTCCATTATGATCCTGCACATACCCAGATGCTTGGCTATCTCCTTCAGAGGCTTCTTCTTATGCCACTTCCCTGACTTCTTCTGGCACTTCCTTTTTGCTTCCAATACCTGCATCTTCACCTTTACTTGTGCCAAAACTTCATCAACCTCCATGAGTTAAATGAAGAGTTTGAGCGCTTTCCATCCCAAACACGCTTCCTCACGGAAAAAAGAATTGTATTTTCCTTTGAGCCAAAAAATAAAGGGTTTGAGCCCAGGTCTCCCATAGAGCTCCTCAATTTCATCATCTACCAGTCCTTCAAAATAATCTAAACCTACACCCAGAACCGCCCATTCGAGAATAGACTCTATGCCTACCAAAAAATATTTATGCACAATTTTTTGCATCACCATCCTCACCATTTCCACTGGTTCACCTAAATCCAAGCCCCACGCCACAATTAAGGAGTAAACGTCCATTTTGGTACGGTATCTATGTTTCAGAGAGCCAAAATCTCTACCACAAATAATTTTTGCACACTACACTAGCCGCTCGTCGTCAACAAGGAAAAGTCCTAGCAATCTTTTTCTGGACACCTCTCCATAAAACAGGCCCAAAGATCTTCATGACCAAAAGGTGAAATTGGCTTCAATTTCTATTGAAAACTAGCACCGCCACCACCAAAGTTTGTTGCAAAGTTTTGCTCGACCCTTTCCAAATGAAATTAACACATCCTAATTGAGGGCTTGCATTTAACACCATCTTGGATTGCCCACACTTTCTATTAATGAAGTACTACTTCACCACCACCCGCCACCTTGTTTATGAAGTACTTTCTATTAATGAAGTACTACTCCACTCACTTTGCCACCTTGTTGATTTAAGGCATTGTCCTCTCATGTTTTCACCTAATTCTGCTAACTTAACACTTCTAAAATCCTCCAACCCGAACTCCCTTGTTTCACCAAAATTTAAAGCCGATTTAGATAAGACATTCGCTTCCACATTACCACCTCTTTTAATGTGGATCACCCCAAAACTTTCAAAAGAGCTTAACAGTTCTCCGATTTGTTTAATTACGTCTTGGAGGTGTCAGGAATTAATTTTACCTTTCATCACCACCTGAACTATTATTGTAACATGATCATCATTTATAATTAAAAAAAGTGAGTCAAATATCTATAATTTAATTGAATTTTACAACATCCATCGTTAGCAGTAAATTAAAATCATCATACGTAATAAATATCCATCCAAAAATCATTGACCACTTTTAATATATATAAATTGACAAGTCAATACTAATAAGATCATCATCATATATAACTAAAACAAGTGAAAGTCAAATATGCTAGTACATCAAAAACATGTCAAAATGATACATGTCCAACAGTCGACATAAGTGAAAATGATACATGCACAAATGATATAAATAAAATTGATAAATTATGTAACTCAAACTGATACAAGTCAAGATGATACATGTCTAAATGATATAGTAAAAAAAATACATGTCATTATGATACAACTCAATAATATAGTATTGTAGGCCATGAAAATGATACATATGATAGTAACCATGAAAAGAGTCATCATAATGATATATCAACAATGATCCATGATGCAGTCTATATGATCATGAATGTCACTAGTTACTACCACCAACTGTCTCATCATCATAATCACCACTGTGATCATCATCATTGTCATCGCCATCATCTTCATCGTCATCATCATCATTGTCATTGGCCTTGGTGTCTTCCGTATCTGCATCATCATCACCCTCTGCCATGTGATCTGTATTGGAAGAACCGATATTTTGTGGATCTATATCATGTTGACGATCATCTTGATCTTCTGGAAGACCCGTGTTCTACCAAAAAAAACATTTAGAATAAAAATTTATTATTTATTTCATGCAATAAATTATTTTTCTATTATATATCTAATATTACAACATATGAGATGAAACCATAATCATATTATGAGTAATCCCACAATAGTGGTTTACAATTTTTAGCCAAACTGGACACTGAAATTATTTTTTTAAACTAAATCTTCACATTCAGGCACCTATAGCGGCTAAACCATGAATAATTTGAAGATGATGAAAACTAGAGTCTCGTCACATTTTGTCTGTAGATTCTAAAAATATTTTTTTCAAAATTTTTGGAATCAAATTGCACTTCTTTTTCCATCTCCCACAAAAATTGGTTTTTTTCAAAAAACAACATTTTTAAAAAATGACGCACACCATATAATGCATAACTTTTTTTCCATGAAGGATAAAATTCTAATTATTTCAAATTTAGATTAGTAACTCTAATATCTAGTGATTCCACTTGGTTAGATAGCTTTTTATTGAATATTTTTTCTTTAATCAAGTTTCAAAGTCAAACCAATTACAATTCAGACATAGCATAACTGCATAATGCATAACTTTTGGTGTATATATCAAAATTCAATTTAATCTTTTTTGTTGGATCAAGGACTTCAATATCTGGTGCACTCATATTTTTTATTTTTTTATTTTTGATAATTTTCTATTTTTCCACGTGCAGAACAAAGACCCTCATTTTCAATGAAAAACCTATGTTTAATAAAACTAAAAAATATATATATATAATAAAACCAAAACATATTAAAATTATATTCCTTGGATAGCTCATTCTAAGGACTACCTAATTCAAGTTGGGTTTGTGAAGATTCCTCCATTTTCATCCTCAACCTGAGCTCTGAAGTGCCAAAATTTAGGTTTTTTTTGCATCTCGGGGAGGGGATGAGGAATAAAGGGGGTTCGAACGAACCCCCCTTCTATAAGGGTTTTTGATGGCTTTTTTGGTGGGAAAGTATTAGGAGGGTTCGCCCAAACCCAGGTTCTAGTGAACCCCTAATGGGTTCAATCAAACCAATAGGTTAGTACGAACCCCTAAAATCAAATTTGTTTCCATGCATTTGTTTTATGTGAGTTTTCCTTCCTCACTTCAATTGTAAACCACTATTGTAGCTTCACCCTGAAATCATATTGAAAAGTGCACATACCATAATAAAATTTCAAAAAAGTTACAGCTAATACTGGTGACTCAGGAGAAACTTCAGCTTTCAAAAACAAAGCTAATTAGGCCGATAGACTTGTGGATCAAGCTAGCATTTGGTGGAAGAGGAAGAAAGATTACTAGAAATCTAGAGGCCCACCATAATATATTTTAGTATTCAACTATGAGAGTAGAAGAGAGAGCTGATATCATGTATTAAAACATTAACCGTGCATTCTTCTAGCTAGTGGAGAAGGAGATGATTACTTTGCTTCATTTTAATTCGCATAACCATATCACGACATGGGAACCAAGAAGACCAAGGATGTCCAGTTTTATGTGGAGGTAATGGATGCGATCCAAAATTTAGGAGGGGCAAGAAGGTCAATGTATGATCTTGATGAAATTGAGGAAGAACAACAAGAGAGGGACAAGAAAAATAAAATCAATATAGACTTTCAAGGATTTGTCAAGCGAGTAAGAGAGCTATGGGAGAAGCCTCATCTAAAATATTTTGAACTAGAGTTTGATATACCATTTAGAGAGTTTGGTTTTCATGGAGTTCCTTTCAAAGCCTCTGCTTTTATTGTTCCTATGGCAAACTATTTGGTAGAGTTGGTGGAATTACCTTTCTTAGTGATCACTATTAGTGAGATTGAGATTGTTAACCTTGAGAGAGTAGGACTTGGGAAAAGGGTATTTTATATGGCTATTGTTTTCAAATAATTCAAGCGGGATGTACTCTGCATGTTCGCCATTCATCAATATTCATTTGATGGCATCAAGGAATAGTTGAACTCCATGGATATAAAGTATTATGAAAGCATAATGAACTTGAATTGGCAGCCAATTTTGAAGACTATTACTAATGATCCAGATAAATTTATTGAAGATGTTGATTGGGAATTTTTGAATATGGAAGCTAGTGATTCTAATTTTGATATTTCAGAAGAGTCAAATCAAGGATATGAACCCTCTAATGTAGAAGAGGAATCATAATCATATTCCATGTAGCCACCATCAAGAGTGTTACAAGCCAATTAACAAGATGGAGGGAATTCTTATATAAGGATAATTTTCAATGTTGCAAGTACCAGTTTTAATACCAACTACAATGGAAACATTGAAATTCCCTTGCAGTATTTTTGTTAAGGAAATTTTCTTTAGATGAAAGAATTCAAAGCACATAAACCATGTGGTACAAATGATTAAATCCAAGAGATGATCTCTAGCAATGAAAGAGTCTAAAAAGGAAGAGAGAGCTACATTGGTGACTTGGGAGAAACTTCAGCTTTCCAAAACAAAGCCAATTAGGCTCGCAAACGTGTGGATTAAGCCAACATTTGGTGAAAAAGCAAGAAAGATGACTAGAACTCTAGAGGCCCACCATAATGGATTTTGGTATTCAACCATGACATTAGAAGAGAGAACTGATATCATGTATCAAAAAATTAAGAATGCATTCTTCTGGCTAGTGGAGAAGGAGATGATTACTTTACTTCATTTTCATTTACATAACCATATCATGGTGTGGGAACCTAGAAGACCAAGGATGTCCAGTTTTATGTTGAGGTAATGGATTTGTTCCAAACTTTAGGAGGGGCAAGAAGGTCAATGTATGATCCTGATGAAATTGAGGAAGAACGGCAAGAGAGGGACAGGAAAAATAAAATCAATATAGAGTTTCAAGGATTTATCAAGCAAGTAAGATAGCTATGGGAGCAGCCTCATCTAAAATATTTTGAACTAAAGTTTGATATACCATTTAGAGAGCTCGGTTTTCATGGAGTTCCTTCCAAAGCCCCTGCTTTTATTGTTCCTACAGTAAAATGTTTGGTAGAGTTGGTGGAATTACCTTTCTCAGTAATCACTATTAGTGAGATTGAGATTGTTAACCTTGAGAGAGTAGGACTTGGGAAAAAGGCATTTGATATGGCTATTTTTTTCAAAGGCTTCAAGTGGGATGTACTATGCATGTATGTCATTCCTCAATCTTCACTTGATGGCATCAAGGAATGGTTGAAATCCATTGATATAAATTATTATGAAAGCAGAATAAACTTGAACTGGTAGCCAATTTTGAAGACTATTACTGATTATTTGGATAAATTTATTAAAGATGCTGGTTGGGAATTTTTTAATATGGAAGCTAGTGATTTTGATTATGATAATTTAGAAGAGTCTGATCAAGGATATGAACCCTCTGATGTAGAAGAGGAATTAGAATCAAATGAGGAAGGTTTGAAGATGAATCTCTTGTGGATTCAGAGGAGGATGAAGAAGAAGAAGAAGATTCTGAAGAGGAGGAAGGTAAAACATGGGATGAATTAGAAGTTGAAGCCAAAAATATAGATAAGGAAAAAGGAGACAAGTCTAACGGTGAAGAGGAAAGGTGACAACAAAAGGTAAAAGATATAGGGAAGTCTCAAACACCTGATATTAGAGATTCAAGAGGAATTCCTTCCAAGAGGCATAAATTCAGATGAATTGATTTCGCCTACATCCTTCTAATATTTATTCATGCACATAAACGGTCATCTTGTAATCATAAGATTTGAGCTCTATTTACTCATCCTATGCATCAATAAATAACTCAACACAAGAGATTCAAATTGACATATTAACACAACAATATCCAACTAAGTTATTGAAACTCAACTATTGATACCTTGTTCTCCATCCAAATTACAAAATCATTCCACTTTTTTTTTGTAACATATTCTTTTCAAATTGTTTTGGATGGCGGCCATATTTCTCCTCCTGTCAAAACATGGCACATGGACTAGTTAAACTAATTAATATGCAATCATTTAATTTTTCCAACGAAATAAAAAAATATATATCATTTATTATATTAAATACACTTACAGATGTACAAATGAAGACCTATAAACCTTTCTTCCCACTGTGATGCATGGCACAAACTTTTTTCAATCCTATCCTTGGAGGCCTTGTCTTGAAACATATACTAATTCAATTTAACTATGCACAAATAAAATGTATATATCGTTTAATAAATTTGATATAATCTTATGAGAAAATTCAAATACCTACGTACTCTCCTCACCAAACTTCCTCTGTGCATCGGACTTCTCGTATGCTTTTACAATCTCTCTTCATACTTTCACACTTACATCAATTGGTATTTTTTACTACCTTAGCTCATGAGGGATTTTTTTTATCTTCTTTGTTTGGTTGCACCGAAATCTCTTGCGATTTTGAGACATTCTTAGCTTTATCTTCTTTATAGACCAACCTGTGCCAAATTCATTCTCCATGTCATGGATAACTGCTTTTTTCAGGTGCATGGGTATCTTTGAGAATGAAAAATGTAGATGGTCTTTGAACCGTTGAAGGCATGATTCCTTCAACCTATTCACAAACATTTTCCCAGCATCTGTCATTCAAAATTCCCCTGAAACCACCTCATATTCTATCTTTGTATTGTAGCTACCAATGCAAGATTGAAAACATGGCATGGTGGAAGAAGTTTATGTTCCAAGAGTGGAAGTATTTTCTCCCTGTTCCACATTCTTAGATTTTACTGTCACTAATTTCCTCCTAGATCTTTCGCTCGATCTAGAATTGGTTAGGGAATCAATTGATTCCCTTTGAGACAATTTATTTGTTTGCAATGTTTGAGGGGCATTAATAGATTGTTTTTCTATGTATTTGGCAAGTGTTGTCTAGTCCACATTAACCAATTTTTTAATTGCCTCTACCCCCAATATGGAAGCCAATTCCTCTTTATCTTTACATCAGTCTCATGTCCCTATATATATATATATATTTTTAAATTATATTTCTTCTTTTAAATTTAGAAATAAAAAACTAAAAAGTAAAATTCAAAGAAACAATGGAAACATTTACAAATCTATAAATTGACAATGAATTACCTCATTGTGACTAGATTTTGCTGATAAAGCTTGCTTCCCTCCATTGCTTGACATTTTGAGGCAACCTAGGAAAAATTATTTTCATCTAGTTTGTGGAGGCAAATGAAGTACACACTGTCAGGTATGAAAGTTTTCATCTAGTTTGTGGTATGAAAGTTTTATTTTGTGGGAAAATATGTTTGTTGGGTTTGGTTAGTGTTGATAGCTTGGGGAAAATATGTTTGCTCAGTTTGGTTAGTGTTGATAACCTTATCATAAAAACTCTTTCATAATGAAATCTTGAATGAATTTGCCATGGCATCGGTGACTACGGTGTGGCTAGGAAAAACCAAGCGGTTTTTGCGTTTAATTTCAGTAGTTGCTTAGCAATGATTGACCTAGTTCCCATATTTGCAAAGTAGTTCACTATTTCCTTGATACCCAGGTTAGGGAAAGAATACAACGACATCCTTACTTCATGCTATAATATTTTAAGCCAAAGCTCAAATGGGTAGGATAAAAAAATTTGTTGGTTTCTCAAAGGTTTTACAATTTATAATGATGGGATAATTTAAAGGTTGCCTAGACTGGTTAGGCCACGAACCAGTAAAAAATCACGAATTAAAATGCAATACAAAGAGTAGTAAACAATCACGAATTCAACCAAGAAAAAAAAAATTGTAACCTTACCTATGGTGTTGCAAACTAAATTGAATTTCTCATCAATTGCTAGTTGTGCCCTACTCTCTTCCTTCATGTGGCGTTTTTCCCTTTTTTGTTGTCTAATTTCTTCCTTCATGCAGGAAAGATTTAAATTTTCAATTTTGATTCATTAGTCAATGCTTTAGTCAGTGTTAGTTAACGCCAACTTTTGGCCATTAATGTAATCTATTTGGGACGTATAAGGAGGCATCAAGTGTGCCTAATTTAGTGCCTATCATTGGTGTATAGTGACTATTTTCATTATTGTGTATTGCAGGATCCAAAGTGTTGGAAATAATTCCAGCTCTTACCTTTTTTTTGTGACCATTGTTTTCTTGTGGCTCCTTCATTAGCTCAGTGTAGTAGAGCAGTTTTTACCGTAGTCCTGCAAGGTGCTTCATCCTTCTCGGTGGTAGTGTGGTGAAATATTTTGTGGTGGCATGCAAGTCTTCCTTATGTTTCTTGCAGTGTTGCAGTGACTCCCGTAGTCCCACAAGTCTTCTACCATTGGCATGTGGCAGTGTAGTGACCACCGCTATCCCACGACTCATTCATCAACTTAGTGCGGTAGAGCAGTTTTTACCACGGTCCCACAAGTTGCTTTTTACTTCTCAGTGGTAGTGTGATGAAAGATTTGTGGTGGAATTTTTATTCACAGAGGAGGCCATGGAGAGAGGATGTGGATGGTGTACAAATACTAAATCACTGAGAGGAAAGTGGGTGGAAATAGATGAGACAACAAAATCTAAAAATACAATAGAGGTAAGAAGAGAAAGCAACCTCAACCAAAGGAGGAAGGTGTTTATGAATTCACAAATACTACAACGTAGAGGAGAAAATGTCATTTTTTTGTCCATGAGGCCTCTGAGGTCAAACTTATTGGATGAAAATGCACAAGAATGGTGATTAAATGTGATTCTATGATCAAAGGAAAAGTTTGAAAATTAGGATAGCAAAAACATGATATCAATATGTCAAATATATGACTAAAGTGAGGTTGTGTGTGGATAGCATATTCATTCAAATGATATAATTGGCACATACTAAACATTATTTACTATGTTGCGTATTATAGGGGTGAGACAAGGCCATGGCAATAGATCGTGTCATATCAAATGAGGACACAACGGATGAAGCAGGACATCAAGTACTCAAATTTTGACTTAAGAAAAAATGATCTAATGGAATTTTGTGATACATCCATCTTTTTTTACAGTATTATTGAAATTTATAATGTAGCATCCAATCTTGACATAAATTAATGCATGTTGTTGATTATTTTAGATGGAGATTGGAGAAAATGCAGATCCTAAGTGTTCAACTAGCAAAAGAACAAGATATGTATGTGGACGTCGACCTAAAACTATTAAATCACATAGATGACAGTGGGTGGAAGAGGATGTATGAAAATGGATATTGCAAACACAACAAATGATTGCACTGAAGAAGAGGTAGGTTAGGACTATAGTACATGGGGTGAATACTTTGAGAAAATTGTTGTTTGTGGATGTTTTGTATGTCATGGAAAGAAACAAAATTTCAAATGAGCGATTGTACAAAGATTTTACATATATGATGAGCTTCCAGTTGGTAGAATGCCTCCTACAATCAATTTAAATCCAATAGGAATTATGGTGAGGAATTTTCTAATTTGATATAAATAACATGTATACTTCATTTAAATATTGTTTTATATTATTTAAATAACTCTTTTTTTCTTAATGGATACTTGTAGGATAAAGTTCTTGGTTTAAAGTTTCCTGGATCACCGACTTCTAGCCTAGAGAGAAATGATCATTTATCAGATGATACATCTAACAAAAATATGTACCAATATACTAGCTCAGAAGATGAGGAATTGACGAAAACAAGTAATAGAACAAGAACCGGTGTGAAGATGCATAATTTGATTAAAGACAAGGGGAAGGTGGACTACATACCCTATGAGAATGAATGTGATCGAGATGATGAATTTCCCCTAAGTTTGAGATCAATTTACAAAGAGACATTTGATCATCGACTATATTGTGCTTGGCCTAGTGATCAACAACTACCTAGAGTGTACAAGGTGTTTCAATATTGGGGATGCAACTATATGATACGAACCTCCAATATTCATGGAGTGAATCTAGGCCTCTTTACTGTCCAAAATGTACATGTGGGATCCAAACATAGAAATAATTTAGAACAAACCACTAGGAGATTAATGCCATATTATGTTCCATCATATTATAGTGGTGAATGGAGAAGGCTAGTAGAATATAAGCCTAGCATGTCAGCATATGGTCTAAATTTGAATATGTATACATATCATCTCCAATTGGAAAGTGGAAAATAAATGGATAGAGGTCATCTTATGTATATAGATGGACATGCATACACACAAAAATATTGTTGGATTTATCAATAGTAGTAAGGGAAGGGACCCTATTGTAAGAACGAATTGTCAATTTGTTGAGGTTATAAATGATAAAGATGGAGATATGGAAAGAGAGGTTGTTAGACTGATAATGGTTGAGGCTATTATGGACCTTACCATTGGGGATGAGTTATTGATTGATTACCCCTTCTTAAAATGCACTCCTGTGTGAAAGAAGAGGGAAGAAAAAGGTCTCCCTAAAGATGTTCTTAAGCATAGAAAACCAAAGAATAATAAATGAGTGTGGACTGATGTTTTTTAAACTATGTTGTCAAAATTGTGTTTTATAGCAATTATTGTATAAAAACTGTAGTCTATAAAATAAAGTTCCATTATTCATGTTTGATGTATATATGTTCATTCAATTTATATAATGTCTAATATATGTATGTCGTTCATGTGCAGGTATTTTTCTATGAAGATATTTTGAACTTGAAATGTATATTTGTCATACATTATGATCCAAGATTAAGGAATGTACTTGATGATGCATTAGTGGATACTGAGAAAAACAATGATGGCCAACAAAATGAGAGAGAGGGATTAGAGAACATCGAAGAAACTGACACCCATGATGATGTTGAAGATGGTTATGTTCAGGCACATGAAGACAACAATCCAAAGTTAGATGATGTTATGGAAGACAACAATATGGATGGTATAGAAAATGATGATCCAAATACATCTAGTAACAATATAGATGGTCTATAGTCAAATTTCAATGATGATGAAGATGATGCAGCTCAAGATGATGATGATGATAATATTAAATACTTGAAAGAACATATAAACATTGACAATGATACATTGGATGACATTGTAGCAGACAATAATGCTAATGACCAAGACTTCTAAATTTTCAAAATTATTTGCAATCCATGTTTAAAAAAGGATGATTCTTATGGCCTAAACTTTGAAATTCTTTAGTAATATTATGTTGTACTTGGATAATTGAAAACCTGTTTTATTCTCCTAGAAAGCTTTTTTATTTTCCATTATAATTCTAGACCAAACAACATTTGCGGGGATGGCCTTTTACACCAATCTTAATTTGTATGAATTTCATGAACCTATTGTCAAGCAGTAAATTCCTTTTGTAAATAGGAAATGTAAAAGATTCATTTAAGAAAAGATAAGTAGTCTCTTTCTAAGGGTAATCCACATACAAAAAGTAAAAAGCACATAAAAAACAATTGTACAGTAGAAAATCATATTCAATTAGTTATGTATTATTTCTCTTGCACACTTATCTGAAAGACATAGGATATTCACCATACATTTCCCTTGACAAAGAAAACATGTTCCTTCATTTATTTTTACTATATATCTGAGAAGTGAAATTGTTGTTACATAATAATGCACTAAGAAAATAATATATACAAAAAATGCAAAGAAAATGTTTGAAATTTAACATGCAACCTACTGTGTTGTGCTAAAAGGAATCAAGATTAACTAGGACAAGAAATAAAAATAAAATTTTGATGATTGTACTTAAAAGTGAATAGGATATGAAAAGTGTGGACAATGATGGTGCTGAAATTGAAAACCTTGATTTTGATGATATTACTATTTTATGTCATTCGAGATAAAGATCACATACAATTTTATATACATAGAAAATGAAGATTTGAAACTATTAAACTAAAAATGTAAACACTGTAAGATTTTTCTTTAAACAATAATTCACATACTCACTTACAAAAAAGGGTGAAGCATTTTTTATTCAAACTTTGTTTTATTTAATAGACATAATAGTAAGAGAATATTTACAACTACAATAATATATACACTATTTCATAGAAAATAAGGAATGTTTCATAGAATATACAATTACAATAATATATCATCATCATCATATCCTTAATTACCTATTGCAATATCTTTAAATTGTTTAATCTTTGGTATGAATTTTTGGCAGAAAAAATTAGGATTACTTGGATGCTTCTTCCATTCATTTTGTACCAACATATGTTCGTGAAGACACAAAAGTTAATAAAATATTAATGCACGTAACTCACAATTATTTAAATAAGAAATTTTGTTAACTTTATTATTTTTAAGCAATTTATGTTGAACATGTCACAAAGCAAAATCATCTCAAATTTTCAAAAAAATAGCAGCTCTACCAACATCCACAATAAATTCTTTACTATTTCAGCATATTCATTCACATAAGCATAGTATTGAGGCTCAATAAATGATATTCATTCAAATATAAGAAGAAATAAGTATGGAAAACATAAGAAAAATACATAATGATAACATAGTCATGGAGAATCTTTGATAATAAGATTTTATCCATTATATTGCTTCAATTGATATATATTAATAACATAAGTCTTCAAAATGGAAATGATATATGATGATGATAATTTAAAACTAGGCCTTGGCTTTCTATTTATATAGGAAGCAACAAGCTACAGGCCTTTTACAAAAATAAATGACCTTTCATAACTACTTCCTTTACTAACAACTATTTAATTATCACAATTAAGGAAATAACAAGACTTAAGACATTTTGGCATATGGTTCCATTATTCAATGTAGAAGACCTGTGATCATTGATCTAGAAAAGTCTTCCTCTCCATGATGAATGTCCAAATGCTCTCACCTCAGTGTCCTATTCTTTTGAAACCAAATACTTTTCCTCCCACTAATACACTATAAAATCTGATGGCCACTTATATTCCTAGATCTTTTGCATGTTTGCAAGATGAGTTTTCCATCGACTATCTATTAATGCCTTTGTATAATTGACAAACTTTAGGTATCCTACATCAAGAAAAATCAACCCATCCATGATCTAATTTAGCCTAGGAAAATTGGTATCATCATCCTCATGTATATGAGTTACACACTTATGAACAACCTGACTGAATTCTTTCTTCCACTTATCCAAGTCCTCTAATTAATCACCATCTCTCACAATTTTAGATATATACCACTATTTGTAGGTATGGAATAAATCCATTTGTGTTACAATATTTTTATCAAACCCTTGTACATATTGAAATTTATCAATAATCATCTCCATAATTTTTTTAGTTGGCTTTAATGTTGTGGGTGCATTAGGACTTCTTTGTAGAACTTTATATAGCTCAGCCAAAGTGTGGTGAATAGGCTACCACCTTTTGAACAAAGGATCCAATACAAGCATATGTCTTTATTTGATCCATTTCCTGCTGAACTGTTTTATAACTATCATGTACATTCTCCAGTTTATCCATAACTAATTTTATCATGTGGTCAAGAATCTTTTCCATAACTTCACAAATTTGTCTTTTCACTTCTTCCTGGGTTTGATTGTTGGTCTTCTTTACATCGTCCACTTCCTTCTCTAGATTTTTTACCTGTTCTGCAGAAATGTTCTTCACAATATCCATTGGAGCAATATGAGGCCTATATAACACCATCTCCTTGCTTTCTAAGGGTCCTGCTCCTCTTAATTGTTCTTTCAATTTGACATTCTCCATGAAAATTTTATCAACTTCATCATTTAAGAACCTTTGTTCCTTTTCATACTCCTTCAATCTATCTTCTAATCCCTTAACATTTGCTTGAGTGAACATGGTTGATTGCATTGTCATTGTGGTTGCCTCCAAAGGGGTGGTATCTTGTATTGTCCTTACCATCGCTACCCCTTTCATCCCTTGAATTACATCCAATAATTTTGGCTTCTATGTATTTTTCTGTTTGATTCATATGGCCAGGGTTTCTATCTTTGGGTTATACCCAGTTCCACTCACACCTTCATCAGAGTCAAATTTTGCAACTAGCATTAGGTCTTCCTGAGCCCGCACTTGATCAAGTAATAACATTTTCTTTAATTCCAAGCTAGGGAAAATGAGCATATTTCTCTTAAAGACCATTTCTCTAGCCTTCTGAGGGATAATGTCAATGTTGTCAACTCTTAATTCCTAGAAATTTTATGCTACCATTTCATTTTTATCTAATTCTTCAATTCCGACTTTAGTTGAGTCCATCCTCAAAAAAAATTTATCTTCATCTTCATCCAGAAATCCTTAAACTTAGGAATCTTAATGAATTCATCACCTTCTATGAATCTCCTGGCTGCAATTTCCCTTCCATCTTCATGTACCTTTGTACTTTTTTTTTCTACATCACCCATCCTTTCCTCATGTTTATGGGCACTAGTCTCAAGGATGGGTTGATCAACTTCATTATCGCCTTTCAATGACTGCAGTATTGTAGCCACTTCCTCAGTATCACCCACCTCTTCAGTATCCTCATAAGGTACTAACTGTTCAATGCTTCATGTGCTCTATCTTTTGGGAGGTAACTACTCCATGGGAAGCTCAAAGGTTTCACCTGGGGTATGCTCTACAATTGTACCACTATCATGTTCTTCGAGATATGCTTCCTTTTTTTTGTACAATTCTTCAAATCTACCAATTATCAATTCTATCCTCTTGATGGAGTCCTTTTCCTCAACAAAGTATCCTAGGAAATCCTTGGACCTCCCCTTCATCCTTTCTTCAACCTTTTTCATATATTTCCATTTTTTCCTTCTACTAAATACATCATTATAAGTAATGCAGTTCCTTATGACATCTTCTTCAAAATCCACTTGGTGTGGCACTGTCATTTTGGTAAGAAAATTGTGCCTTATGTTGTTCATATGATTTTCAGGGCCAAAGGCTCTTTCTTTTCCATATTTCAATGCATATCTTGTCTTCAAATAATATTATAACTCCTCTAGTGTGTCTGAGCCTACAATCGAATCTTCACACTTGGTTTGGTTTGGTAGGAAAGTTCCTTTCTTCTTGTTGTGCATTACATCTTTCTCCATCCACATCATTTGCCACATAAATTCAAGAAATGCTAATCTGAGGGGCACAAATTTTGGTAGTATGTGTGAAGCAACAAGGCATCCATAAACTCTTATTATTATAACTTCTAAGAGGAAGAACCAATCTCCAAAATTGTGTGTACGACCCTGCTCTAGTCTTAAAACCAAAGGTCTCACTAGTTGCAACATTTTGGTTGAAAATATTGGTATTACATACCCAAGAACTCAAAGTATTCAATGTACAAAGTCTTATTAGAATACAATAAAGCTTGAATTCTTGCACTGAATGTCCCAAATATAGCACCATTTCTAAACAGGTGTGGGTTTCCCTTGCTCATCTACTATAGCCAAGTCCATTCTTTTAGTCCAATGGTCCCTATTCTAGTACAATATCAGATGACACAGTAGGGAATAGTGTCTGAATGTAATCGGTGCTCTATCCTCTATAACTTAGGAGAATTCATCATCTAACACCTTCTCAAGGTATGAAGCAAAGTCATATTCAATATTAGTTTCAGGGTTTTGAATTCTCATCATCACTAGGCCTATTGGAATTTTATCTTGAGCATCTATCACCAACACTTGGTAAAGAGCTAAATATGTATTCACAAAGTAATACTAAAATTTTGTCACTTTAAATGGATCAGTAGTGGTAGTAGAGATGGGGAATGTTTTGTTACCAATGACTCTTTTCATATATAGGGGTACCTCATCACTTTTATAAGTATTTTTTAACCTAGCATAATCCTCCTCACTTTTCTACAGGTTTATCTTGGTCAGAGCCTCCTTGTTTAAGCCAAAACACTCAATGATGGAATTTCTAGTTACTTCTACCAATATTGTGTCATTTGGAAACCTTACTATTTTGGTAGCTGAGTGATAGTGTTTGGCTAGTAGTCTAATAAATTCTACATCAACAAACACATTTTGGACAATCAACCTTTCTATATCCAACATACAAGCATTTGACACTAGAATCTTCTCATTTATCTTACTATAAAAATACCAAAATAGGTCCCATCCAAATTTGGAAATGAGGGAATCCCTACAAATTTGTGCGGTGTCCACGAGAAACTTCTTGTTACCCTCTTTAGTAGACCCTGGAAGTATATCTAATATGGACTAATGGAGTGGTCTCTTCTTTACTTTAGGTTCTTCATCTTTAATTTTAGGCTGACCTTCTTTTACTTTTGATTGCTTTGTTTTAGGATGGAGTGCTTTCTTCTTTACTTTAGGTTCATCTTTAATTTTAGGATAACTTTCTTTTACTTCTAATCATTTTCTTTTAGGCTGCATGTTTCAATTTTCTCTACTATGGCTTCAAATGACAAAACCTTGAAAGAGTTTTAATATGTTACAAAGCTCTTTTAGAGAGTTTTCATGCACTTAATCGAGTATTTCACGCTTGTAGGACATATTCTTCTTGTATCCTTAGCTCCTTCCACACTACTACACTAAAATTGAGTGCGATATTGGGAAAACTCACTTATCTTTGGATGGCATGGTATTCAATCATACTATTTTTGGAAACTCTTAATAATTTAATAGTATTTAATTTTGGCAACTGATGTGATTTTATGCATGTATTGGTGTAAATTTTAATGATGCCACGATTAGCATACTATCATCGTATCTTATTATACCTGTTGTGGTATGGTGGTGTTTTTCCCTTCACTTTTGTTGTTTACCGCACTACTGCCTTGCTCAAGGCTTCTTGCTAGGGGGTTGCGATGTATACTACTCTACCCATATGTTGCTCACCTTCCCGACGGTATATCAGTGTATGCTTTTGATCATTACTTGAAGAGTGTCGATGAGAAAATCTTCTTTTTCTTACCGATATCTCAATGTATCATTGACATTAGATCTTATGTTCCTCTGATGTTGGTTGTTGGTGTCGATGAGACAAGTTAATATCTCTTGCCAATATGCCACTGTCTCATCGATATTTCCCTTTGGCAGTATTTCTTTATATATCGGTGTAACTCTTCCATGTTGGGGACACTTGTGATTATCGTTGTAGTATAGTGGTGTTTTTCCCTTCCGTTTTGCTATTTACCGCACTACCGCCTTGCTCAAGGCTTCTTGTTGCGGGGTTGCATTGTATACCGCTCTACCACATATGTTGCTCACCTTCCCAATGGTATAGCAGTGTATGATTTTGATCATTACTTGAAGAGTTTCGATGAGACAATCTTATTTGTCTTATTGATTTCTCAATGTATCATCAACATTACTTCGTTATACCCAAGAGTTGTGTTTCACTGAGCACTTGTAGATATACCTTGTCGATGTGACATAAGTGATTCTCTCCTTGATATGCCTATATCTTGTTGACATTTCACTATTTTATATCATCGATGAGACATAAATAAGTCTCTTCAACATAGGGGTGTCTAAACCGGTGCTAAACCCAGAGCTAAACTTGAAGCCAAAGTCAAAGCTAAAAGCGACGCTGAACTCAAAGTTAAACTCAGAGCTAAAGGTAGCAATCAAGGCAGCGCTAGACTCAAAGCTATTATCGGCACTAAAGACAACATTCCTTTAGGTGCTAATTAGCACCTAAAATAGTTTTGACTTGTACTGATCACCACAATAAATGCCAAAAATTATGCCATCCCAATAAATAGCACTGATGTTTTCAAAAAATACATTAAAAGAGTCGGTGGAAGCAAAAAATCAAGCAAATCATAGGGATTTGTTGTAGTATGGGTATCCCATTATTCTAAGGAGGCCATGGTTAGCAATAAAAGATGCCTATATTAGATGTTGATCAGGATACATGACCATTTCTAATGGAAAGAGCATCAAAAAATTTGTTCTCTACCCTCTTGCTCAGCCATCCCAGGATATGGATAACCCCATATGGCCACATGTTGGTGAAGAGGCCAAGGAAAATAATTTTGTGGCATAGCTTATGATGTTAGGCAGAAGATCTTTCATGCAGATTTAGGAAGAAGATGAAGTATTGTCTAACATAATTTAGAACCATTGTGATGTGGAGGAAGCATCATCCTCTCATGCATCTGATTTTGTTGATCCAATAAAGACACTTCTACTTGCTCTTTCTGCAGTGGAACTTCCTATAGCAACTAATATGTTTCATACATTGATGCCAAATGAACTCAAGGTACCAAGTATTAATGAAACAACTATGATAGAGTTAACCACACAATTGAAAATGTCAAAAGGAAAATACTTGAATATTAACAACAAATTGACTCAAGAGTAGCAATTGGCTTTGACAAATCTGTTGAGGACCCATCAACATGCATTTGCATGGGACTATCATGATATGAAGGGATTGGGTCCTAAGCTCTGCACTCATAGGATATACATCAGAGATGATTGTACACTAGTGAGGTAGCCACAAAGAAGAATTAACTCTGGATTAAGGGAAATTGCAAAAAGGGAACTAAAAAAATTGCTAGATGTGGGATTTATCTACCCCATTTCAAATAGCCAATGGATTTCTCCATTGGTGATTGTACCCAAAAAGGGAGGGAAGTGGTGAGTTTGTGTTGATTATAGGGAACTCAATGCGGCCACCAAAAAGGACCATTTTCCCCTTCCTTTCATAGACCAAGTTCTAGATTCACTTTCAGGAAAGTAGTACTTTTATTTTCTAGATGGATTTAGTGGCTATAACTAGATCCAAATTACACCTAAGGACTAGGAGAAGACCACCTTTACCTATCCATGGGAAACTTATGCCTACTCAGTACTTCCATTTGGCTTATGCAATGCACCTACAACTTTTCAGGGGTCAGTCATTAGCATATTTTCAGATATCTCTCATGATTGCATGGAAATTTATATTGATGATTTTACTACCTATGGCATTGATTTTAATAAAGCATTGAAAAATCTCAAGAGAGTCTTAAAGAGATGTGAAGAACATAATATATCTTTAAACAGTGAGAAATTCTTCATGATGATGTAGGAAGGTGTAGTCCTTGGCCACTACATATATTTCAAAGGAATTCAAGTAGATCTTGCCAAGATTGAGGTGATCACCAACCTACCTATACCTACAAAACAAAAAGGTGTTAGAATTTTCTTGGAATATGTAGATTATTATAGGCATTTCATCAAAGACTTCAGCAAAATGGTAGCACCATTGTACAATCTCCTAACTAAAGATGTTGAATTCCACTGGATTGGGGACTGTGACAGGGAATTCTCTAATTTGAAAGTAGCTTTGACTCATGCCCCTATACTTAAAGGCCCTAATTGGGATTTTCCTTTTCACATCCATATAGATGCATCAAATTATGCTATAGGAGAAGTCCTAGGACAGAAAGGAGAAATTGAAAATGTTATTTATTTTGTCAGCAAAAACCTCCAAGGAGCTGAATTTTACTATACAGTGACTAAAAAGGAAATGTTGGCAATAATATATGCCCTTAACAAATTCAGACACTACATAAAAAGCTATCAGATCTTTATGCACACTCACCATGCAACAATTAAGTACCTCATGAAGAAACCCCTAATCTCAGGTTGGCTAGCAACAAGGTTATTACTGATGTAGGAGTTTGACATAACCATTGTGGATAAACCAGGGAAGGCCAATGTTGTTGCAAACTTTCTTTCTAACCTAACTACATTAGAGGAAAATCAAGTCATTGATGACTCTTTCCCTGATGAACACTTATTTTCCATCAGTGTGCATACACCTTGGTATGCTGACATAGCTAATTATCTAGTCACAAGGAGAGTTCCTCCTCATTCATCTCAAAAAGAGAGAAGGGTTCTCTTTGAGAAAACTTTTCTTTTCTCATGGATTGTATGTTTTTTGTTCTATACTCAACCAAACCATATCATGAGGAGATGTGTGAGGGAAGATGAGACATATGATATATTGCATGCATGTCACAATGAACCCTGTGGAGGGAATTTTGTAGCCAAGAAGACATCAATGAAAATTTTGAACATAGGATATTATTTGTCCACACTCCACAAGGATGCAGGGAAATATACAAGAAAGTGTGACAGATGCCAAAGGATGGGCTGGCCAACCAAATTTGATGAGATTCCACTTTACCCCTAGGTAGTAATCACTCCATTTGATAAGTGGCGATTGTATTTTGTAGGACCCATTGATCTTCCATCAAATGATAAATCCTATATCCTAGTTTGCACTGATTATGCAACCAAGTGGGTAGAAGTTAAGGCCATGAAGCATGCAAGAGATAATAAGGTTATAGAATTTCTTTATGAGGAATTTTTCACATGGTATGGGGTTCCAAGAGAGATAGTGACTGATCAAGGGGCTTAGTTCACCCCAACCCTTGTTACAACACTAGTCAATGAGTACAACATAAGGTATAGGAAGTCTACTTCTTATCACCCTCAGGCCAATGGCCAAGTTGAGGTGACTAATAGGGAAATTGAAGCCATTATGACCAAAACAATGGCTCTCCATAGGAAGGATTGGGAAAATAGGCTACTAGAAAGTTGTTTGGGCCTATTGGACCACCTGGAAAACAACCATAGGCTTCACTCCTTTTGAGTTGCTATATGGAAATACATCTATGATGCCCATTGAATTTGAGCATAAGACTCTTCAGACTACACTAGACTTAGGGATGGATATCTCTAAGGCACAAAGGGATAGAATCATGTAGTTGAACGCTTTGGATGAAATGAGGAAGGCAACCTTGCATCACACAAAGGTGTTAGGGTTAGAAAGGTAGATATCTAACAATTAAATGCAGATTTAAGTAATAAACAAAGAAACCAAAAACAAACAAAATAAATTATAACACAGATAATTTAATGTGGTTCACCCAATCTAGGCTACATCCACCAAACTGCAGCCATCCAATGATTTTATTAGCCAGTGCAAAAAACCTATTACAATCTTGCGAATAATCGCGTTTTTCATCATCCTGTAACACCCATCTGAACCCATTTTTATCAAGCTTAGAAGCTTCTAGATTTTGGGTTCTACAAAATCGAATTTTTATTTTTTCATTGATTTTTCCCTTCTTCGGTGATGACGCAAAAAGGTAGGAAGAAAATTTCAATGTATTCGAACCAGAAACAAAATTCCTAATAGCCATTAGAATGTTATTCCAGCTTTCAGGAAAAGAACACATAATCAAAAGAGCCCTAACTTCTTCATCAAAGCTTACTTTTATAGAAGTTAATTGACTGGTGACCGTATTAAACTCATTTAAATGATCAGTAACTGACCCACCTTCTACCATTTCCATATTAAATAAACGCTTCATAAGAAATACCTTATTCAAAGCAGAAGGATTTTCATATAACTTCGCAAGGGTTTCCATCAACTCTTGAGTTGTCTTTTCTTTTGTAATATTGAATGCCACTGATTGTGCCAGGCATAAACAAATACTGCCAAGAGCCTTTCTATCCAAAATCTCCCAGTCCTCATCAGACATTGCTTGGGGTTTCTTAGTTTTCCCTTCCAATGGCCACCATAAATCCTTCTGATAGAGATAGTCCTCCATCTGCATCTTCCATAACTGATAGTTTTTCCCATTAAACTTCTCAACCTTCTTACCCTCATCTGCCATTACTCCCACTCAACCTTGAGACCTTCCTATAGACGATAATCAAAACACAACCCACTCTGATACCACTTGTTAGGGTTAGAAATGCAGATATATAAAAATTAAATGTAGATTTAAGTAATAAACAGAGAAACTAAAAACACACAGAATAAATTATAACACAGATAATTTAATGTGGTTCACCCAATCTAGGCTACATCCACCAAACTGTAGCCATCCAATAATTTCATTATCTAGTGCAAAAAACCTATTACAATATTGCGAATAATCGCGTTTATCATCATCTTGTAACACCCATCTGAACCCCTTTTTATCAAACTTAGAAGCTTCCAAATTTTGGGTTCTACAAAATCAGATTTTTCTTTTTTCTTTTATTTTTCCCTTTTTCGGTGATGACGCGAAAAAGTAGGAAGAAAATTTCAATGTATTTGAACCAGAAATAGAATTCTTAATAGCCATTACCAAGTTATTCCCGCTTTCAGGCAAAGAACATAGAATCAAAAGAGCCCTAACTTCTTCATCAAAGTTTACTTTTATAGAAGTTAATTGAATGGTGACTGTATTAAACTCATTTATATAATCAGTAACTCACCCACCTTCTACCATTTTCATATTAAATAAACACTTCATAAGAAATACCTTATTCGAAGCAGGAGAATTTTCATATAACTTCGCCAGGGTTTCCATCAACTCTTGAGTTGTCTTTTCTTTTGTAATATTGAACGCCACCGATTGTGCCAGGCATAAACAAATACTGCCAAGATCCTTTCTATCCAAAATCTCCCAATCCTCATCAGACATTGCTTGGGGTTTCTTGGTTTTCCCTTCCAATGGCCACCATAAATCCTTCTGATAGAGATAGTCTTCCATCTGCATCTTCCATAACTGATAGTTTTTCCCATTAAACTTCTCAACCTTCTTACCCTCATCTGCCATTACTCCCACTCAACTGTGAGACCTTCCTACAGACGATAATCGAAACACAACCCGCTCTGATACCACTTGTTAGGGTTAGAAAGGAAAATATCTAACAATTAAATGCAAATTTAAGTAATAAATAGAGAAATGAAAAATACACAAAATAAATTATAACACAGAGAATTTAACGTGGTTCACCCAATCCGGGCTATATCCACCATCTAATGATTTTATTATCCAATGCAAAAAACCTATTACAATCTTGTGAATAATCGCATTTTTCATCATCCTGTAACACCCATCTGAACACCTTTTTAGAAAGCTTAGAAGCTTCCATATTTTGGGTTCTACAAAATCATATTTTTCTTTTTTTATTGATATTTCCCTTTTTTCGGTGATGACGTGAACAAGTAGGAAGAAAATTTCAATGTATTTGAATCAGAAACAAAATTGCTAACAACCATTACCAAGCTATTCCAGCTTTCAGGCAAAGAACACAGAATCAAAAGAGCCCTAACTTCTTCATCAAAGTCTACTTTTACAGAAGTTAATTGACTAGTGACTATATTAAACTAATTTAAATGATCAGTAAATGATCCACCTTCTACCATTTTCATATTAAATAAACGCTTAATAAGAAATACCTTATTTGAAGTGGAAGGCTTTTCATATAACTTCGCAAGGTTTCTATCAACTCTTGAGTAGTCTTTGCTTTTGTAATATTGAACACCACCAATTGTGCCAGGCATAAACAGAGACTGCCAAGAGCCTTTCTATCCAAAATCTCCTAGTCCTCATTAAACATTGCTTGGGGTTTCTTGGTTTTCCCTTCCAATGGCTGCCATAAATCCTTCTGATAGAGATAGTCTTCCATTTGCATCTTCCATAACTGATAGTTCTTCCCATTAAACTTCTCAACCTTCTTATCCTCGTCTGCCATTACTCCCACTCAACTGTGAGACCTTCCTACAGACAATAATTGAAACACAACCTGCTCTGATACCAATTGTTAGGGTTAGGAAGGCAAATATCTAACAATTAAATGCAGATTTAAGTAATAAATAAAGAAATGAAAAACACACAGAATAAATTATAAAACAGAGAATTTAACGTGGTTCACCCAATCCAGGCTTTATTCACCAAACCACAACCATCCAATGATTTTATTATTCAGTGCAAAAAACCTATTACAATCTTGTGAATAATCTAATTTTTCATCATCCTGTAACACCCATTCGAACCCCTTTTTATCAAGCTTAGAAGCTCCCAGATTTTGAGTTCTACAAAATTAGATTTTTCTTTTTTCATTGATTTTTCCCTTTTTCGGTGATGACGTGAAAAAGTAGGAAGAAAATTTCAATGTATTCGAACCAGAACCAGAATTGCTAACAACCATTACCAAGCTATTCCAACTTTCAGGCAAAGAACACATAATCAAAAGAGCCCTAACTTCTTCATCAAAGTTTACTTTTATAGAAGTTAATTAACTGGTGATCGTATTAAACTCATTTAAATGATCAGTAACTGACACACCTTCTACCATTTCCATATAAAATAAACGCTTCATAAGAAATACCTTATTCGAAGCAAAAGGCTTTCATATAACTATTTTAGGGTTTCCATCAACTCTTGAGTTGTCTTTGCTTTTGTAATATTGAATTCCACCGATTGTGCTAGGCATAAACAAATATTGCCAAGAGCCTTTCTATCCAAAATCTCCCAGTCCTCATCAGACATTGCTTGGGGTTTCTTGGTTTTCCCTTCCAATGGCCACCATAAATCCTTCTGATAGAGATAGTCCTCCATCTGCATCTTCCATAACTAATAGTTTTTCCCATTAAACTTCTCAACCTTCTTACCCTTGTCTACCATTACTCCCACTCAACCGTGAGACCTTCCTACAGACGATAATTGAAACACAACCCGCTCTGATACCACTTTTTAGGGTTAGAAACGAAGATATCTAACAATTAAATGCATATTTAAGTAATAAACAGAGAAACCAAAAACACACAAAATAAATTATAACATAGAGAATTTAACGTGGTTCACCCAATCCGGGCTACATCCACCAAACCACAGCCATCCAATGATTTTATTAGCTAGTGCAAAAAACCTATTACAATCTTGTGAATAATCGTGTTTTTCATCATCCTGTAACACCCATCTGAACCCCTTTTTATCAAGCTTAGAAGCTTCCAGATTTTGGGTTCTACAAAATCAGATTTTTCTTTTTTTCGTTTATTTTTCCCTTTTTCGGTGACAACGCAAAAAAGTAGGAAGAAAATTTCAATGTATTCGAACTAGAAACAGAATTGCTAACAACTATTACCAAGCTATTCCAGCTTTTAGGCAAAGAACACAGAATCAAAAGAGCCCTAACTTCTTCATCAAAGTTTAATTTTACAAAAGTTAATTGACTAGTGACCATATTAAACTCATTTAAATTATCAGTAATTGACCCACCTTCTATAATTTTCATATTAAATAAACACTTCATAAGAAATACCTTATTTGAAGCACAAGGATTTTCATATAACTTCGCCAAGGATTCTATCAACTCTTGATTTGTCTTTTCTTTTTTAATATTGAATGCCACCGATTGTGCTAGGCATAAACGAATACTGCCAAGAGCCTTTCTATCCAAAATCTCCCAGTCCTCATTAGACATTGCTTGGGGTTTATTGGTTTTCCCTTCCAATGGCCGCCATAAATCCTTATCAAGAGATAGTCCTCCATTTGCATCTTCCATAACTGATAGTTCTGCCCATTAAACTTCTCAACCTTCTTACCCTCATATGCCATTACTCCCACTCAACCATGAGACCTTCCTACAGATGATAATCAAAAAACAACCCACTTTGATACCACTTGTTAGGGTTAGAAAGGTAGATATCTAAAAATTAAATGCAAATTTAAGTAATAAATAGAGAAACGAAAAAACACAAAGAATAAATTATAACACAAAATTTAACATGGTTCACCGAATCCGGGCTACATCCACCAAACTGTAGCCATCCAATGATTTTATTATCCAATGCAAAAAATCTATTACAATCTTGCGAATAATCGCGTGTTACATCATGCTATAACACCTATCTGAATCCCTTTTTATCAAGCTTAGAAGCTTCCATATTTTGGGTTCTACAAAATTGGATTTTTCTTTTTTAGTTGATTTTTCCCTTTTTTGGTGATGACGTGAAAAAGTAGGAAGAAAATTTCAATGTATTCGAACCAGAAACAGAATTGCTAACAACCATTACCAAGCTATTCTAGCTTTCAAGCAAAGAACACAAAATCAAAAGAGCCCTAACTTTTTCATCTACAAAATTTAATTGACTTGTGACCATATTAAACTCATTTAAATGAGCAGTAACTCACCCACCTTCTACCATTTTCATATTAAATAAACACTTCATAAGAAATATCTTATTCTAAGTAGAAGGCTTTTCATATAACTTCGCCAGGGTTTCCATCAATTCTTGAGTTGTCTTTGCTTTTGTAATATTGAATGCCACTGATTGTGCCAGGCATAAACGAATACTACCAAGAGCCTTTCTATCCAAAGTCTCCCAGTCCTCATTAGAGATTGCTTGGGGTTTCTTGGTTTTCCCTTCCAATGGCTGCCATAAATCCTTCTGATAGAGATAGTCCTCCATCTGCATCTTCCATAACTAATAGTTCTACCCATTAAACTTCTCAACCTTCTTACCCTCATCTGCCATTAATACCACTCAACCGTGAGACCTTCCTACAAACGATAATCGAAACACAACCTGCTCTGATACCACTTGTTAGGGTTAGAAATGCAGATATCTAACAATTAAATGCATATTTAAGTAATAAACAAAGAAACCAAAAACACACAGAGTAAATTATAACACAAAGAGTTTAACGTGGTTCACCCAATCTGGGCTACATCCACCAAACCGCAACCATCCAATGATTTTATTATCCAAGTGCAAAAAACCTATTACAATCTTGTGAATAATCACGTTTTTCATCATCCTATAACACCCATCTGAACCCCTTTTTATCAAGCTTAGAAGCTTCCATATTTTGGGTTCTACAAAATCGGATTTTTCTTTTTTTGTTTATTTTTCCTTTATTCAATGATGACGCAAAAAAGTAGGAAGAAAATTTCAATGTATTCGAACCAGAAACAAAATTGTTAACAACCATTACCAAGCTATTCCAGCTTTCAGGCAAAGAACACAGAATCAAAAGAGCCCTAACTTCTTCATCACAGTTTACATTTACAGAAGTTAATTGACTGGTGACAGTATTAAACTCATTTAAATGATCAGTAACTGACCCACCTTCTACCATTTTCATATTAAATAAACGCTTCATAAGAAATACCATGTTCGAAGTAGAAGGCTTTTCATATAACTTTGCCAAGGTTTCCATCAACTCTTGAGTTGTCTTTGCTTTTGTAATATTTAAGGCCACCGATTGTGCCAGGCATAAACGAATACTGCCAAGAGCCTTTCTATCCAAAATCTTCCAGTCCTCATCAGACATTGTTTGGGGTTTCTTGGTTTTCCCTTCCAATGGCCAACATAAATCCTTCTAATAGAGATAGTCCTCCATCTGCATCTTCCATAACTGATAGTTCTACCCATTAAGCTTCTCAACCTTCTTACCCTTGTCTACCATTACTCCCACTCAACCATGAGACCTTCCTATAGAGGATAATCGAAACACAACCCACTATGATACCACTTGGTAGGGTTAGAAAGGGAGATATCTAACAATTAAATGCAAATTTAAGTAATAAACAGAGAAACCAAAAACACAAAGAATAAATTATAACACAGAGAATTTAACATGGTTCACCCAATCTGGGCTACATCCACCAAACCGTAGCCATACAATGATTTTATTAGCCAGTGCAAAAAACCTATTACAATTTTGCGAATAATCACATTTTTCATCATCTTGTAACACCCACTTGAACCCCTTTTTATCAAGCTTAGAGGCTTGCAGATTTTGGGTTCTACAAAATCAGTTTTTTCTTTTTCGTTGATTTTTCCCTTTTCCGGTGATGACGCAAAAAAGTATGAAGAAAATTTTTCTCGGTGGCTACTACCCCCGAACCCCCGCTCGTGGCCTGGCCCAACCCTAGACCCCGACAAGGATACATGTCGGGGTGTACAGTATACCATGGGCTATATAATATAGCATGATCAATCACCACATACCTATAAGAGGTAGTGTAAAATCAGAGAATAAAGTGGCATGAAAAATTCATAAAGGACAAGAAATTCCAGCTAGGTGACTAGGCACTACTCTACGACTCAAGGTATCAAGATAATATAGGAAAATTGCAAAAAAGGTGGCTAGAACCATATGAGGCTGCTAAAGTCTTCTCCAATGGTGTTGTTCACCTCACTACCATTGAACCTATTGTATTTAAGTTACTTTTCAATGGTCATCACCTCAAGTTGTATCACAAGCCAACTTCCAAGGACGGATTCTTGTAGTAATTCATGCAACATGCAACACCCGAACTTCCTATAGCCGAAGGAAGTGGACCTAGTGTCCTCCTTCTGGATAAGATACATAACTTGTCATAATAAAGACTTCCACTTTTGTGGGATTCCACTTCTTCATTCATTCACCCATCCACCCATCCATCTCCACCTTTCTCTCTCTTCCATCACACCACCATAACTTCACTTCATTCCATCTCCACTTTCATTAATTTCTCAACTAACTTCTTAATAGTTGGTCAGTACTTCCTCAATATTTTTTGCAACAAATATTCCATGAATTAAGGTACGTGTGCATCATTTTTTTACATCTTAATTGTCTTTTAGTACATTCATTTAATTACTATACATTAATATAGATGTTCACCATATCATGTAATTATTTCTTGCCCCTGTCAAATCATCATTACTACCTCTCATGTGAGGACACATGCTCAAATTTCAATTGGGGGGAAGTGTGAATACCATGTCCACGTGTCATTCCATGTTGGTCCATGTCAGCAAAGTTTAAATTCAGCCAATTTGAATTTTGGGTGAGGTGACAGCTCACATGTGTGACATGAAATCAATCATCGCCATTTTTCTTGATCATATCCTTCATTTATTACTCCTTTATTGCCTTTATTTCCTTTGTCATAATTCTAAGTCACCAAAAAGGTAAAATTTGGATGAAATTGGCATTAGGAATTCAATTGTTACCTATTTTTCACTTCGAGCTCAAACAGGTAGAGCTGAATGAAGTTCATCATTTATAGGTACAAAAAAATTTCATGTTTTGCTGATTAAGTATTCATTGATCATCATAGAAGATCATTTTACATCTGAATCATGGTTTTATTGTGCAAACATTTAAAACAAAAAATTGAGAAAATTTGTGTAATAATGCTTTTTATTCATTTTGTAAAAATGTTGAATCTCGCACAAGCCGCGAGAGTAACTGATTTTGATTATGACAATCAAATGATGAATACAATTTTAAAAGCTAAGCTACACTACTGAACATAACGTAAGCATAAAGTAGAGGAGCAATTCATCATTGCCTATGATGATGAATCGCTTTTGCTTGATGTCTTCAATCGTCACGTCTCCAAGCTGTAGCCTCATTTCCTCGCTCCATGAACCTGCAAAATTGTAGAAGAATGGCATTAGAGATGTACTCTAAGCAATGATTAATTACATTCTACCTTGTGCCTACGCTACCAACAGGAATGTAATCTGCATTAAATTAAGCATTCATCAGATGAAATGCTGATAATCAAGAGAAAAACGTAATTCAATGGAAGCTTTCAGCTTCTTTTATTTTGCTAACATGTTTGTTTCAGTGTGCAGGAACAGGTTCATCATGTTCAAGATCATTTCATCAGATATGTGGAGTAAAACGGGCTCCCACAAGGGTAGAGCCTAGCATATCATAAGGACACTTCTCATTCACATCATATATCAGAGTTATTTAATCAAGGAAAGAAACAATCATCATCTAAGAATGTCATCAAGAAGTCTAATTCAGCATGGTAAAACAGATTGCGCAATTATTTTTTGCTCATCATTCAAAGGAAACAATTAGAAATATATTGCATTTATCATCTCTTGTTTCTGATCTGCCTTTCATTTATGTTAACATTTTAATAAGGCATTGAGCCCTTTATGCTAAAGGGAAAATGGAGTATTCAGCAAGATAATTGTTTCTTACAAATGAAAAGTAGCATTCTCATACTTCATGTTTCAATGCAAATCATCAGCAAGAATTCAGCTGATCAAAAGAAATAAAGATGTGATCAAGAAACAGATTTGTAACAATATGGCATGGACTATGAGCAGCAATTATGAATAGCAACATTAATTTTAAAGTGTATCAATATACGTTTGAAGTAAATAGCCACAGGCAGCATTTTATAGAGAACACTCATGAAGGCTGCTACAAAATTGATTAAGTGAATAGGACTGTTGTTACAAGCATTCATAGTGATGAAGAAATGATTACATAAATTTATGACAGTCATGAAGGACTGAAAAAGCGTCCTTGATAGTAAGAAAAGCCAAATGGAAGCTTGAGATAGTGTGAAACAGCAGCAAAGTTTTGGGACAGCGTCACATAGTGTCAAGTAGAAGTAGAGCATTCAACAATTTAATTTGTTTCTTACAACTACAAGGCATAGAACAATATTCATTCATGAGAACTTCATAAGAGTCGTGGACAGTCATGAATAAGACTGTTGTTACAAAATTGATAAAAGTAAATGGGCATACATGTTTCAAAATGCCAAATGATAGCACCGGATCAAATGGAGACTTGGCCTGTACATTCAATATAATGTAATGGAATTAAATTTAAAAAGAAATGATCAAACAATAGAGAACAGCCAAGTACAAGAAAAATGATATCACAATACTATGGTGGATAGTTGTTCATCCAAGAAATGGACAACAGAACACAGTCCTAAATATAGAGGAAGAATAGAATTATACAAAAAAGCAGAGTATCATTATAAGGAAATAGTTTCACATCCATTCTTCATTTGAAAGGAGTTATCAAGATCACATAGGCCGAACTAGAAGTGAAGAGTTTTTGATACATGGCAGAGATAACATGCAGTCATCAAATGCTAATAATTCCATAACTAATATAGATTATTTTTCTGAATCTCTTAAAGTTGGAATTAAACATTCTACTAATGCTGAAGATGCTCCAAGTGCAGAGATAATGTTTAATGAGTGTGATGATTGACAGAGATTGGTATCTTTCAATATTTGCAAGTTGTATATAAATTGAAGAGAGGTTTCCAATAGACTCAATACTCCATACAACGCACAAAAAGAAAAATCTACAGATTAATGATAAGAGCAACACACTGTATGAAGAGATTATTAAATAATCAATGATAGCCTTATGTCTATATAATGAGTTTGAACCACACTGCCATGGACAGTCAAGAAGCATGAGTCCACAGAAGACAAAGAGAGCATCAAACATCAAGCTGCTATAGGAAGTTTATGGCCATGAACAGAGATTTGATGAAAAGAGTTTCCTTTTATTTCCTTTCAAAGGGAAATAAAATGGGTAAAGGTCGCGGCCAAGTGGATTTAAACAGAAACTTCAAATAAAAGAATGTTGTTTCTTTATTATTTATACAGATTTCAAACAGGTAAAGTACTGGTTTGTGGTAAAAATAAGTGCCAATAAACTTACTAGAGATTGCTTGGAGCTGGCAAATAACAATTATGCAGTAATATTCATAAATGAAAAGACTTTTGCATGGTGATTTTGAGCTTTTCCAGCAAGCACGAGTTCTTCAAAGGAGGTGTTCATAGCAGTCAAAGATACAGAAATACTCCATCATCAGTTTCGATGCTAAATCATTAAATATTGGATATAGCAACAGGAATGAATCAAGGAAGTATGGAAGTCGTGGTTGTATATAATAAGAAAATGCTCCAGGAAAAAAGAAATGTCCAGTCTCAAGAGAAGTCTACTCATTTCTTTTTGTCTCTATGTAAGATTCAAATGCAAGGATTTCCTAGGTATGGCGGCGCACTAGGGCAGAGCTCCATTCAAGCAGAAGTAAAAAATGACTAAGATTTTATGGTTCAATGAAATTTGCATGCCCTAAGTCTACAATTTTTTTATTTTTTCTAATGATTTAAATCATTATGTCTTATTTTTGCATGTGGCTTTGATTCTTAAGTCAATATGGCTTTTATCATTATGGTCGATTATTTTCAAAAAGTTTCCAATATGCATGATGGTTGACTAATATTTTTGGAGTTGCGAATGCATGTTGGAGATATGTGCTAAGTATAATGTATGAAGACCGTAAGATGAGAATTGATGTTTTTGACTTGACATTATGCCTCAATATTATTCCTTCTTTTATTTTTGCATTAATCAATGTAAGCTGATTAATTAAATGATATACTATAAATCATTTAATTAATTTAGCCATCTTTGCATGCAAATAAAAGACATTATGTGAAGATGAGTTAATTAGAGATTCATGCAAAATACAAGTGGAGCTAACTGGACTTTAAAGTGTGTATGGGCGGATTGATACAAACGAGGTGGTTTTTGCGTGCTTTAGCCCACTTTTCCAAGGATTTCAGTTCAGTTTGAGTTGCAGATCAATTACATGCTTTATGACTGCTACTTCGAGATTGTGTTCACTCATTTTTACAGAGTTTGAGCCACTTTTTCAGGGATTTTCACTTGTGCTCGAATTTCACTTTGGAAATGTCATTTTTTCACTTTCAGATCACTTTTAGTTGCTTATTCATGCACTTTGAAGTGCATTCATATTGTATATATTGAAAAAGTTTATCTTTTTCAATTCTAGTTCTTGTTTTTCAGCCTTTCCACTCTGCAAAGCAAATCATCTTGTAACTCAGCATTTATTTTATAGATTAATACAACAGTGTTTTCTTACAGGTTAAAAAGTGTGTAATTACAGAAGATTCCTTCGAGTTTCAGTACTTTAGAATTTTCCTTCTAGATTTCAAGCATCATTTTTGTGGAAAATTTGATCAAAGAACTACTGTGTTTCAGTTTTGAAACCTCTAATTTTTTCTGTCTTTTTCGCATATTTGTATGCAATTTAGTTTAAATTCACTGGTTATGCACTATGCTTATAAATTGATTAATAAATTTTGTCGTGAAAACTTCGTTTTCCCTCAATATTGCATTAAAATCAAAGCCTCTATTTAAATCATTCAAGTGATTAAATTATTAAATCAGGTTGTGCAGATTAGAGTTTTGAGGAGTTTATTGTGAGTCATAATTGCAAGTCATTATCATTTAGGTGCAATCACCTCTCGTAGCTTTAGGATTTCAATTCAAGCAAGCTTTCTATCTCTTTCCCAGCCAAGTCAGTTAGATTTTAGGAGGTTTTCATCATGGAACCAGCCCTCTCTAGAGATTGATTCTCAAAATTAGGCAACCCACAGGCCTGAAAATCATTCCATGTTTCAACAGATTGTTGAATTTAACTATTCAAGCGTTCGGGTGCAATCTGATTGACAACATCAACATTGAGGAAGGAGAAATTTGGCTTTCAGAAAAATATTGTAGGAAGGGAAACCTTGCAGAGTGATTGTTTAATTGTAGACAGCTTAACAATGAGAGGTGGGTTAATTAGAAATGAACCCACGGTTCATGATGTTGTGTTGCAGGATGCACTTGCCCAGGCTGAGTTCATAAATTGCAGGTGGTTAGATTATTTCTTGAAGTTGAATGGCTATAATGAAGATGTTGCATTGGAATTTTCACAGACATTATCTGAAGGAAAACCCATAGTAAAAGGGTTGGAGGTAATAGCTACTGAAGAGAGGATTGCAGAAGTTACAGGATTTCCTACTAATGGTGAACATTACCCTACTACCAGAGACGTCAAGTCAACTAGGGCTGAATTTACATAATCAGGTGATCCTCCATTGAATGTGGACAAGAAAGGTGTGAAGAGAACCTCTCTACCTGAGCCATGGAGGAAAATAGCCACCTACATTGTAAAGTACATCACTTGTGAAGGCCACCAATCAAACCTACATTCTATGCACTTCAAACTCTTGAATCATATGAGGCATGGGAGAAGAATGAGCATGCCAAACGTGTTATATCATCTCCTTTCAATCATGGTAGGTGAAACTCAAAAAGGTAGGGATAATTTTGTTTCCCACCATTGTTTGATCAAATTATTAGTAGAGAAGTCTCTACAAGATGTGTCTAATATGACTTGGGAAGAATTCTTAAATATTGATCAATTTAGACCAGAACATTTGTGACCTAGGGTTTTTCCCCAACCTCGTGGGGTTAGTAGGAGTGTTAGAAATGTTGAAGCCACTCCTAGAGCCTCAACTTCTGGCACAAGTCCTAGTGTAAACCCTCCTATAGCTAAGCAAACTATAAACATTAGTTCTTCTGAGATGGAGCATTTAGACAAAGAAATTTCCTCTTCATATTCTAATCACGATGTCCCTCTTAGAATCCTAATACAAACTAGGGCACAAAAGAATGAGGCATAAATGAGGAAGGGAAAAGCTAAAAAGAAAATGGAAGAAAAGGAGGTGTCAGGCTCTAAGAAACAAAAGGTTGACATTGTTCTTCCTGCAGCTAAAGAAAAACATGAAAGCCCTCCTAGAAAATAAAGACTAGCTGGGCTAGCCTTTGGTGTATCTCTGGAAGGAAGCCCTAGGACTAGAGAAATATCATGGAGGGACACAGAAACTCCAATGGGGCAGGTGAATGTTGAGGAAAAGGACATATTTGACAAAGCGAAAAATGTAACATTAGCAGATCTTGCTTCCATCGTAGAACAAGTTGAGAGTCAAGAGAATGAGGAGAATCAGGAGCTCCTACAGCAAGAGAAAGAGCAAGAGTTCTTGCAACAAGAGAAAGAGCAAGAACAATATCCCCTATAGCCAGAACTGGGGGAACAATCAACACCCCTAGAACTAGAACTAGCTAAACAATCAAAATCCCTACAATTGGTGCCACATGAAGAACAAGCATCAATGCCAAGAAATTTTTTGGTAGGAATACACAAGCCCTTTGATTTTACAATGCACATGGTATCCATGAACTTATGGAATGAGATGCAAAGGAGGGAAGAGGAATGGAAAGAGGAGAAATGTAGGCTAAAGGAGGAAATTAAGAAGAAAGATGAGGATATTGAAGAGAAGAATACAAAAATTGTTGCTTTAAAGGAAAAGGTGGACAATGTAGCAACCTTAGTACCTTAGCTATTAGAATGCATGACCCCTCCAAGGGTCTATGTTATGTATTTGAAGGAGAGGGATTTTTCTTTTAAACTATCAAGGATCATTTCAAGTTTGAATCCTTCCATTGAAACTCCTCTTGAATTTTTCTAGGCTTATCAGATTGCTCCTTCTAAAATGATTTTTTTTTTTGTGAATTCTATTTGCATAATTATGTTGTGTCCCACGATCATGATTGGAATCCATTATTGTATTTTGGGGATCTCCAATTAAGGGAATTCATGTCCTAGATACAGAATGAAAATAGTTGAGGACAACAGTTTAGTACTTATAGGAAAATAGAATCCAACACTCCCCTACCCATGAGGGCTGAATCTAGAAACCCAAGAGAAATTTTCAGGGAATGGCACAGATTCCTTTACCAACCAAGCTATAGTAGTGGGATCCTACCTGAGAGAAGTGTTTTACAAAGAATATGAGAAGGTAGCAAAAACCACATGGGAATCTATAATGGGATATTTGTCATAGAGGTGGAATAGTATGACTAATGAGTTAAAACAAGTTAAGCCTCACTCTCTACAGAACTATGATGTAACACTTAAAAGAGTTGATAGATATATATAGATTGGAAGAACGAAGGGACAGTTTTGGCTTCCACTAACTTTTCAGCCACCTATCCTATTATGGCCTATGCCAAATATCAGGTATTACTGGTATGGTATAGCTACATAAAGGAAAAGATGGAACAAGTTGGACAACAAGCAAGGGTTCTATTGGGACCCTAATTCATTCACTGCAAGAACTGATGTTGGGCAGCTAGCAGTTGCAAATTTTAGGGTGTTGACTAAGAAAAGGAATAACTCTTCCTTTGCTAGAGGAACAACAAAACCTAAGGTTGGGGGGAGTGATGCGTCTAGTTTATGGTTCAATTTTGATAGAGTTTATTATCCATTTTTTGTAGTTGCCATAGACCTTGATTCTTGTATGTTAGCATTTTCATTATTTCCTCGAAACCATAGACATGGAGCATAAACTTATTTCTGTAACTTTTAAATGACATTGACATGCTATATGAACTATCTATGTTGATTTTGCATATGGATTAATGAATGTTACTTTAAGATAGTTATAGATATGCAATTGTTGTGTGTACGAATACTATTATGCATATATAATTAAAGCCTACAAAATTGAGGAAGATTCTCCCAGCTAGTCATTTTCCAATAAACGTCAACAAGGTGATCATTCAAAGTCAATGGAGGGAAGACTCTCAATGGAGGGAGATTCCTAGTTCAAATCGAAGAATTGTAACTACCTTGTAATTTTTCTCCTTTGGAGAGGATTTTTGTTCCCTCTAGGTTTTCTCCTTTACTCCACTTTATGAGAAACTTCGTACATGGGTACCTAACATGGCCTAGTAGTTAGGACCCGTTTCTATCTATTTGCACTTTTGTGATCTCCCCAAGTATCACTTAAGGGGTATTAGAGTGAATAATGTATCTATTCACTATACTTAAGTATACTTAGGTTGATGAGGTTAGACAACATCCTGTCTAACTGTATGTG
Organism: Sequoia sempervirens; assembly: GCA_007258455.2. Lineage (NCBI taxonomy): Eukaryota > Viridiplantae > Streptophyta > Pinopsida > Cupressales > Cupressaceae > Sequoia > Sequoia sempervirens. The sequence goes on from VDFB02000013.1 coordinate 103,567,365, forward strand.
CAACCTTTAAGCCTCTAGAGGTTACCATGTTATTTAGTAAACCTCATGTGCTACTTTTTTTAGGTTGGAATATTTTGCATCTTATCTCAAATTTCACTCAACACTTGGCATCAAGGTTGATGACTTGGTCAAAAAGGTTGTTGGTTTACACATTCCTAGTGATCCTAAGGTTGACACCTATATGACATGTGTCTACTCTTTTGTGTCACATCATGGGGCAGTTGTCAATTCACATGATAAGTGGATTGTCTCTTCCTTTCTTATTTAAGAAACGTCATTGTACATTTTAATTAACTCTAATGTGAATTAGGCTGATAATTGTGTGCCAATGTGTTTTTGTGGAAGTACAAGGTTTTTGTTATGATATTTTTTGGGAATCCTAGAATATTTCAAATAAGATAAGCTTAAATAAATGTAATCTAAAATTTAAATATAATTATAATTATAATTAATATTGATGTTTTTTTTATAATGAGTAGGTTATTAAATTTTAAAAGTTAATTTTGTTAGAATTTTTTTATTATTATTATTTAATTAGTCATTAAAATATTTAGATATAAACAAAATTAAATTTTTAATATAAATTTCTTATGGTTTAATAATTAATTGTACAAATATTAAATTTAGTATTATAGTTAAAAATATTTAATTATTATACATTACTCAAGTTCTATTAAATTTTAATTGTTTAATAAAAAATATCAATAATATAATAAATCTTTTAAATGATGAATTATGAAGTATGATCTAAAATGCTGACTAAAAATATTTAAATACTTTTCTATGGAAATTTTTCAAATTAAAAGTATAAGAATATAATACATCTAATTGATACATTTTTTATGAGAGAAAAAAATGTTAGAAAGCTAAACTTTGTGAGATGATGAGGATTAAAGTTTCAAAGTTGATTATCTTATTGATGATAGATCATGATATGTGATTCACAATGTTGATAAAAAAAAATCACATTGTTTCTTCTAGAAGCTTTTCAAAATCATATAATGAATCCCTTCCAATAAAAATATTTGAAAATATCTTAATGAGTTGTTAATTTTTTACAATTTTTATCCAATACAATATATTTTCAACTATTTTCTTATTGTTTCTCAAAAAAAAAGTAATTTCTCATTTAATTATTTTTCCAAATAAACCTTCACTATGACTTACTTCAACTACTCAAAAAATAAACCTTAATAAAACAAGAGTTGGAGAGCAACGAAGTTCTTGCCAAAATGTGCAAGAATAGTCCTATTTTTGATATCATGAATTGAAATTTTGGGGTTAGGTAAATAAATCAAGATAGATGTGATAATGTATGTTTGCTATCTATGAACCTATAGCTACTACTAGAGTCAATCATCATTGTAATCTGTTTCTTTTTTAGGAATGGATTTTTCGATAAAGCATGATAGGGATGGTTGATTGTTTGATTGATACTTTCCCTTGTTCATCATTAGTTTCTATAAAATTCTTGTTCTCATTCATTGTTTTCTCAACATATAATAGATTATTTCTATACTAATCTTCTTATGTATTTGAAGCACAATCTTTTGTCATGTTTATCTTCTATTTGGTGAACTGTCAATCTAGTTGGTTATGGAAGAGAGGATGCTGGAGGGATACACTCCTTAAAACTAGTTGATTATTGTTGTTTGGTGGCCAAATGTCTTTCCTTTACTCTCCTAGTTTTATTTATTACATAGTTGTTAGACAAGGGCTTACAAGAAGCCTTGCATTATGTTGAATTTGATCCTTCATTCCTCTTGAAAAAAATCCCAACATGTTGTCATCCAAAACACCTTCCACTTGCAAGCTCAAGGACATCAACTGGTCAATGTATTCCTTAATTTTTCATCAGTTGAAAGCTTGGCTAGCTGATTATAAAATTATTGTTGTAATTTAAAATTAGTTCTTCTACAATGATTAATAATGTGATAATAAGGTTTTTTTTTGTCCACATAATCAACGATACCATATGAATTGTTGTGGCTTCAAATAAAGAGACATAGAGATGCAATAATTACTTTTTGTTGGGATGGAACTTCTTATAATTTGAAAAACTACTTTTTTTGACATATCCATGTACTGGGTATTGGGGCAACAAGTTTTCATATCAATTTTGTGAATAAAATTTTGGGGACCCAAATGAAAATCTTTGATTTGTGCTCTTGGTGAGAGAATTGATTTTGTAGGAAAATAACATTGACTTTGAAGCCAAGTGCATTTAGGCAATGAAGCCCTAGAATTGGGTCATTTGTTGAGGAAGGTGGTTCAAATTTTTTTGTGTATTATGTTAAAGTTTAACATAGATCAACTCATATCATCAATACAAGTGCAATATTATGGTGTCTCCTCCACTTTTGAATCCATATCCACCTTGGAAGGAGTCTTCCATGATGTGGCAGTGGACCATACACCTTCTTAGATAGAAGGCCCTGCTATGTTGACCTAGTCTATAATATAGGGTAATCAACAACTTATGCACTTGAGCTTTCCTTGTTAAGACAAATCCAATGATGCTATATTTTGCAAATCATGAAAACTTCCCAAGTATGAGAAAATAGGGTTGGAAAACACTTGTATTATTGTGATTTCCTTGTTGAGATTCATCCAATGATTTCTATATTACAATAGTGGGTGAAAACCCAAATCTAGACCTTTTATTAATACCCCCCTGTCAACCTAGTTTATAGGAAAACCCTTAATTCTTATGTATTATTTTTTTTTATTTGGACCCACAATTAGAAAATGAACAAAATTCTAAACTAGATTCCTAGCAAAATGACTGTAGATCTAAAGTGAAGATGTAATGCCCCGCCGTGCGAACCCCAAAGGACAACTAAACAATAATTACTGCACAATTTTTTTTTTTTTAAATAAACATAACATACATGTAAAACACATTAAGTCATAACATGAATTCATTTAAGTAGATTCACTAACACATACATCCCTTGGGGTACACGAGGAGTCATTACGAAACTTAGATCCACACAACGACAATAAAGAATAAAAACCAAAGTTATAATCCATAACAAAATAAACATTAACAATTATAACACATACATGATAATCATTGAAAAGAAACCATTTGAGTACATAAATACAACATATGCATAATTAACTTAACACATTGAATAACAATTGCCACGGCCAATATCCATACCGAGTTAACATTACATCATAGTACAATGTTCAAGAGGTACAATGATCCAATAGTGTTTCCAATCATGAATGGAAACCATACGACAAGATAACATGATGCACAATATCATAACTGGCTCCAAGACAGATACAACTCTGGATTCGCTGCAACAGCACCAATCCGCACCTCTCGATCCTTGACTGGGGACCCAATGGGGTGCTTAGCACGTTCCACCCGACCATGTGAGTCCGAAGACCCACCCTCGTGCTAGGAGCTGACAAGAAAGAGTCTTCAACCAAGAACATCCAACCACAGAACCACAAGACTCAACAACATACAAAAGTATCATAAAACTCAAGGATTACAATAACATAATCAACAACATCCAAGAGTCATCAAAATAACTCAAAATCATAAATCTCATCACATAAATCAAAGCAATGACCAATAAACAAGTAACCAAAGGATGATCATGAAACACTTCCAAATCAACTGAATAAACATAATACAATTCCAAATTGCAATTAAACAATATAATAACATCATATCACAGTACCAAAAAGAGTACAAAGTCAAATATCAATGAGATCATACAAGACCGCAAAGTACACCAAAGATCTATCAAGGAAATGCTCCAAAAATTAGTACAAATCCATTCAACAACAATTTAAACCAACTTCCATAGCATACTTCCAGAGGAACACAATAAAATAAAGCACCTGGGCAACTAGGGGAGAGTGTCATCGCATAGTCCTACATGGGCTATCCTGTGCTCTTCCTCCCAACTGGAGGCGTCGGTCCCATCTATGGCTGTCATGTGCTCTTCCTCCCAATTGGAGGCGCCGGTCCATAGGGTGACTCATGCGGAGCCGTAGACCTCTCGTGAAGACGAGGTCACGACCTTGCCAACCACGGCCTTCTCAGCCTTCCATTAGTCTACGGAAGCACTAATGAAGACGAGGCATCCATTTTTTTTAAAATCTTATAATGATATTACTACCCAACCCTCCTAAGTTAATTATTAGGTTTTCACTTGATTACTAACTCACTCGTGGGTTATCCTGTGCCCTTCCCCTTAAGCGGGGCACCGGCCCCCACGAGGAGCCACTCTCCCTAGAGACCCAACCACATAAAACCAAGAAACCAAGGGTTGTACAACATAACAAGAATATTATATCACAACTGAGAAGCATGCGAGGCATTACCCATCTCGCTATAAATACATAATCAAAGTCTCAACAATTCCCGTACAACCCTTTTAAAATCATGAGACCAAAATACTTGCCACATCAAGGGCACATAAAGAGAGAGAACATCAATTATCAATCATCTCAAGCCTCTGGAAGCCAAAAGAATGAAAACCCACAAACGAGGGTAAAGTGAAGCAACAAGAGTATTTCTCCAATAATTCCAACACAAGGATAAAATTTCATCAAATATGCGAGTAACTCAGAAGCCATAAAAAGGAAAGATTCATCAAGACCCATCCACAAATCAACAATGGTGTCACCTCAAATAGGGAAACGCAAAAGAAAATCAACCTTTAAACAAAATCACTTAATAAAACCAAAAGCCACCAACTAGGTATTCCACGGGAGACCTCAATTTTCTCCTCGCAAGAATCCCTTAGATTGGTACGTAAATCACCATCCTAAAAATCAGAAAACATGGCAACAACAACAATTATCAATTCACATTATCAATCAGAACAAAATTAATCTTCTCAACAAACAGGCCAATTACAATCTCAAGTTCTAAATAACTATCCATATAAGAACCTCATCGATTAGACACTCGAATTGTCATAAAGTGATCCACTAGCTAACAATCCAAATGAAAATGATTAAGAATGAGAACTCAATTCAAGGAATAATTTTATTTCGTTGCTTCAAGTTTATGAAATCAAAAAGAGTTTACTATAATACTTAACCATGTCCAAGGATACACAATTCCATAACGTTCAGTACAAACACCCATGACACAATACTCAACAATTACTTAATTAGAATATACAAATAAGAGAATCATTGTTCCTAGTAAATTTCTATAATATGAGAGGAGTTGGATATTAAGACAATGTCTATTTAATTCATAAACTAAAAGAAATATAAAGGAATTAAAAGATATCACCAAATTAATACTATAAAATTAGAACACCAAATAAGAGAACATATAAGAAGAAATAAATATGTACTTCATATTTTAATTTCCACTATATTAAAAGAAATCCCAAGTTAATATTTTCAACCTACCTTTCCATTTAAAATTAGATACAATAATTAGTAATATTCCTTATCATTAATCTCATAATTAAATTAAAGATTATTTCCCTCGCACAATAATATTTGAGACAATCTTAATACAATTTCCTAGTTATTTAGCTTACACACTAATCTTACCATTCTACTCTAAGGGTTATAAAATAACAATATTCACCTACAAAATAATTCCATAATAATTGTGATAATAATAATATCCTGAATTTCTTAATCTTCTTAGACAATTTCCTTATCATTTAATAACAGAAATAACCTTTATTCCATTTTCAGTGTTAAGGAAACTTAACTTTGTTTATCTTTATTTAAGTAACCATTTAAAGAAAATGAAGAGACATATTTTAATATCTATCTCACTACACATTTATCACAATAATGACTCCATTCCCTTATAGCTATATGCACATAACATTCAACCTCTAATTCTATGAACACACAACCTCCACATATTTCACCTAAAGCCAAGAGACACCAAGATTCTAAGAACTACCAAAGAGACACCTAAATATACTAAGTTATTTTATCTTCCTTGCTATTCGAATTTCTCATTTATTCATCTAGGAAAACACTTTGCTACAAATCAATTTCTACATGCACAACATAAATACAATATTCACTCCAATATAACTAAGATGAGAAATGAGAACATGTTGTTATTTATTTATATATCTATGAAGAACAGATTATTGTTTGAAATGCCTTCTACCAGATTATTACCTATATATATATTTTATGACTATAGGACTATACTATACTTAGATCACTACCTATGAACCCTACTATCACTTCAACTTGAACTTTTCACTACTTAAAACTACAATGAACTCAGCAATATCCTGGAACAGTGACTATCATCTAAAGCATATACACATACTAATCAATTCATGAAACTAGAGAGATTATTTAAACTATTAAATTTCCCATTATGACCAGGTGAGACGGCTGAGACAGATTTCAACCAGAATCAGAGAGTTTATTTAAATCTATACACTCTGCCGCTGACAAGTTATCTATGAAATCAGAGAGATTAATAAATTTACTACACCTTTGCTAATCTAAAGTTGCAGCTGTAACGGGTTGCCAATGGTTCAGGGAGATTATATAAATTTAGATTACCAGACTATGCGAAGGAGCTCATCTAAACACTGTATCCAATAACATCAATTTCTCTCAGCTTCAACTGAACGGAGGTAATTGGCAAAGGCTTGAAACATTGCGCAGACCAAGAGAATTAAATAATCTTCTCATTGGTCCTCAATTTCTTCGCTTGAACAATCTGCTCATTGACGGCATCAAAGAAGACACACGAACCAAGCTTCCTCCAAGTTTGAGATGGTTACGGTTGCAAAAAACGTGAGAAGCCATTTTCCTTCAGTTTTGCGGATAACATTTGGGATTTGATAATAAAATCAGTGAGTTTATTTAAATCTATACACCCTACCATGTTCAAGTGAGTCGCTGTGACAGGTTGATGATAATCAAGGAGGCTATTTCCTATTATTTTCATGTGCTGCAACTGCGATAGATTGTCAGAAGAATCACGCAGATTATAAGAATCTTCAGACTTTCCTGCTAGGTTCAAAAGCTAGAAAAAGGATCTTGGAGAGGAAGAGGATATGCTTCTATCCAACTCAGAAAATTAAAGAGTGGAGAGGGCTCAGCTTAGTCAGGATAGATAATTTCGCAAGAGATTTCAAGATGTCTCAAACTATTTTCAGCTTCAGATAACAGGGTGTTAATAAGGAGATTCGAACAAGCATAAAAGGGTCGACAATGATCAGGAAAGAGCATAATGTAAGAAAGCTTTGCCACTCTACAAATTCATGATAAGAATGCCTTCATCGCCATGTACATAGGTAGCAAGAAAAGAATACTAAACATTCTCCTTAAGCAAGTGATACATCGAAAAGTATAATCAATTTTGAAGATTTTTAAAAGAAAATAAAGTTCTTTCATTACTAGGTTTAAACACATTAAAGTTCCTAATACGTGCCTGAATGAAATGAAATTGTAGCTCGAAGAAGAACAAAGAACTCTTCTCCAAATATCAACAATGCAACAAGGCGGCTTCCTCCCTTCTACCCCAGAATGACTTGGAGGTGGCAACACAAGATTAAACATTTTTCCAAAGATTGAATCTCGAACGCAGAGGTAATCCTTCCAATTCGTGTGACCAGGAGATAAATCTTGAATTCCTCCCTGATCGTTCTCTTCGACTTCCCAAAATGCTCCTAAAGGTGCAATTTCATTCCAGCTTTTCTTGCCTTTTTACTCTTCCCATCCCCTTATCATGATGCTTTATTATTATTTATTTATTTAGCAATAACTATTCACCTTCCAATTTCCAAACGCTTTCCCCGCTTTAAAACACTTCAGCTTCTTATCCATTTAAATTCCTTATCATAATAATTATCTTTGAACAACTAATAAATTATTAATTATTATCGAATATCATTTAAAGAATACTTTTACAAAACAATTAGTTTATTTATTTATTAATAACTCTTTACTTATTATTTTATAAAACTAATTTATTTAATTTTCATCTTAATTTCTAGTTTTATTTACTCAATGATATTTCAATTAATTGAGTACAAATTCCATCAAATATTATGTTAACTGCATAAACTAATCACACATAAAACAACAATAACGCAATTAAACACTTACACAAAATTCGGAAAGGTCACAACGGAGGGGCACTATAGAAGATAAAGAAAAATTGGGGAAAAAATAACTAATTTACTTGGGATATTGTACAAGCAAAGGGTTCGATAATGATAGTAATAGAAGTTTAGTACTACCTTTAAAAAAGATCAGAATGGTTGCATATACTATAGATCGACAAGATAGAAAGTGTCCAATTACAGAATAAATATCCAAGAGAAAAATAAAAAGAACCACATGATATGAGTGAAAAGAAAGTAGAGAATAGGATATTGGAGTTAGCCATTTTGAGGAAAATATCTCCCAAAGTCTTACAAGAACATGTTTAAAGAATATTGTCATGCTTTACAAAATATAGTAAAGAACTCCAAATAAATTCCTCTAAATAATTTCATTGCCTCTTTCTTGCAGTCTATCAAAATAATGTTGTGGACTTGAAATAATGTTCTAGAAATAACAAGCAAACCAAAAAAATTATCAAAGTTCAGGAAACCATTTGCATTTTTGTAAACTCACTCTAGTATCTCCATAAACACACCTTAAACAAAAATGTCAAAATTTCCAACTATACTTTAACATTAGTGAACATGTCAAAATTGATATAAAGGGATTGAATTGTAAAACCCCGCATCTCAAAAGAACTAATTTTACTCTACCAATTGATGACACTTTACAAAGTTATGAATATCTCAACCAATTTTTGAAATATTTATGATCTAAAAATATACAAAATAAAGAAAGAATATTATGAAGATCTCAACCAATTTTTGAACTATTTACGATCTCAAAATATACAACTAAAGAAAGAATGACAAAGTCAACATAATAACTATAATCTTGCATTCCTAAAGCCTACTACAGTCATGAATGATTCTAAATGGGAGGTTCTCATCTCTCAATTTAGAAATCTTAGGAGTCAAAAATATCAAAATTTAATCTCGTTGAACACAACTTTCCTCTTGCTAAATTAAGCATCTGACATCTAACTGTTTTCGTCTACATTAGCAAAAAAAAAATTGCAGGAGAAGAAGCCATCAACTCGTCAAAGTTACTTGATTTCACCAATATTATTTTGACCTACAGAATCAATAAAACAAAAAGAGTCATACCCATCTCATGCATATGAAAATTATAAGATTAATTTAGTGGTCATTCAATTTGGGGATTATACCTTGGCCTTTTGGATTGCCCTATCCCTTGTCTCTTCCTCCATGTCAACTATAGATGTAAATACTTTTGCACAATCAATTCAACTAAGTTAGTTCATTGGATATCTGACTATGCTAGCATATAACAACATTTTAAAGTAACCTATCAGAGTTTCAAAACTATATAATTGAACTTAATAATAATCTTGAAATTTGTCTTTGAAACTTTTCAATTCCTTGGTTTATGTTACAGTTGACACTATTGTAATAATTGCACTGAACGCTCAAGATGGAGGAACTTTGTGATTCTACATTTTATGTTAGCTTTATTCCCAATGCATTTTATCACAAATATATCTCTTCTCATAGTCATGAATATGATGGACCTTTTTTTGTTTTGCAGGAGGTAGTTTTTTGGTTATACAAAAATAGTGATAGAAAAATTGATTGCAAAAATAAATCACTGCAATGGAATAAATCCCAGTGTTGGTTCTTAAATTCTTCCAAAGCCTGTGCCTACAAGTCACCAATTTTTTTCACACAAGCGAGATTGTTGTTTAGCCCATATATGCTCATGCATCAGTTCATGATAGAATGATGTTCCCAAAAAAGGGGGAAAAGAAGTAATCTATTTTCCTTTGCATGTCTAAGTTGGCTTAGTTTTTTGGTTTTGTTGAGTTGAAGCCTAGCTTCTATGATATGAAGTATTGTTGGATGGCTCTTGTGATGCAAATTCAATCAATCATGTGCCATTAGGAATATGTTACATATGCCTCTTGCAAGCTAAGGTGATTTCCTTTTTATCTTTGGAGCATGTTGCATGAGAGAATGTAGCTCAATTGTCTCTAAACAGTACTTGCTAAACCATCCCAAAAATGAGGAAGAGTCTACATATGCCCATTTAATCTTGTGAATTTTAGAAATTGAAGTCTTGTATGCACAATTTGATTGTCAATGTGGTAGGAGTTATAGAATTTGTATGCATAGCTTAAATTCGTTTATCAAAAACACAAAATTGACTCAAGTCTTTTCCTCCATAAAATTTTTCAATGATGGCTTTGTTGAATATGTAAATGACATGTAATATCAAGCACATGAAATTTTTACAGATACATATTTTTTAAATAAAAAAATTTGCTAGAAAAGTGGATAACTATGTCTACTATTTTCTTACTCATGCTCCACTATTTTGTTGGGAATCCTCTGTTAATAGCAGATCACATGTTTGGAGTATTTTCTTATTTTGGCTTTCAGATATCTGGTTCTCAAGGCTTTGGAAGTACAAAATATCTAGAAATTTAGTTTCATCTTAGGTCCTAGATACATTTTAGTTCTCCTAGTGTTTCTGTCGTGTCTTTTTTCCCATCTAGAATTATCTATCCATCACTTTATGCTTCTAAGAGAACTTTTCTTCACAATATTATAATTTTTTGATGCTCTAAGAAGATGGTTTGCATGGATGTTTAAGTCTCAGTGGATCCATCTTCTAATTTTGTAGAGACTTTATTAATTTAAGGTAATTTTTTGCTTTCTCAAAAGAAGAGGTAAAAATAAGAAACATCTTTGATACTATTGAATCTTTGAAAATCTCTATAACTATGCAGGTAGCTTGACCAAATTGAGTTCCTTGACATCTTTTACACTAATGTTTGCATCTATATTTGGGTAAACCTTTAAACCTAACTAGGTTATTAGAATTTTTTTGAGGCTTTGATACTCAATATTTTTGACAATTACAGTCTACTTTCCTTTCAAATAAATTTTCCAATTCCATTGATCAAAAATGATTTTAAAAATTAATTTGAAGATGAACACAACTAAAACTAATATTGCTTTAATCTGATAAAAACATTAAACCATTACTCAATCTCTTGTATGCAATTTTTGAGTGGTTAGACAATTTCTCATATACAAATTACATTTTTTGAAGTTAGAATATTTTTTCAGATACTCAAAGCGTATGATCTCCTTGTATGAAAATTTCCCAAATGAGTCTGCATGTTTCATATATGAAAATGCATATCTTTCCAAAGTTGAGCACAATGGATAGAACTTCCACAACAAATATATTTGTTCAATTTTGAGTTGGAAAGATAGTTTCTAATCCATAGTGTCATGTGCCTTGTGTATGCTTCCATGATTTGCATGCATTTGACTCATGACAAGATGTTGGGAAGGTTGAAAAATGTGACGTTACACCTAGTAGCTACATTTTTTCAAAAAAATTGGAAGGATTTTTTCCAATAGAATCTAAACATTAAAGTTTTTTTTCTTTATGGTTTTCTAAAAGAATCTTGCTAAAAATACAACGTTCTACAAAAAACACTAGCAATCCAACCATGGGATTTTCTAGTTGGATTTCTTGTGACACAACAAGCTAATAGTTATTTTTTGTCTATGGATAATTGATTGCATAAAATAAACCTACAAATGCCATGTACAACTTGTAGTTTTGTGGGTATGCAGCCCTAAATAATTACAACAAAGTTGCAATACCATATAATGAGTTTCAGTATAAAGGCTTTTGGATACATAAATTTAAAGCTAAAAGTGAATCTTTTGTCAAAATTTGTTAGCAATTTATCAAATTTGTTATCAAAACAATCTCCATTGGAAACCTACTTGTAAAAACTCAAATAAGAGGCAATCAAAAAATAAATATAAAGAAATTTTTCTATTAGAAAAGATAAAATAAATTTGTATTGCAAATGTACAACATAAATCAAACAATAAAATTAGTACAGATACATTCACCTCCCATGTTGGTGTCTTTGAAAATGCAATCAGTTTTGTACTTTTGTGAGGTTTTATCATAACAACTTGCATATTTGTATGTGTATCCATGCAGAGAGAATCTCATCAATTAATTGAGTGGAGTCTTATCTTATCGGTTTGAAAATTTATCTGCTTGTTCATCTAGTAAATTTATTTCTATTTATTTACCATTTCATCCCCTTAATACTTTGTCATTGTGGTTTTTACAAACCAAAGAAAAAATTGTGCATAGTTGAGGGTAGTTAATCTCTTCATGGCAAAAAAATTGTCTAAAAAAATGTTGGTTCACATTAATATTAAATTTTTCTTCCACATGTCATTCATTTATTCTTATTGTAAGTTTTTGTGCTTCCTTTTGTTTCTTTTGTTTCATAACATAATCTTTTATCCAATGAAAATGGAGATAAATTGTTTCTTTTTCTATAATATGTAAAAATGATTAGTTTGAACTATTTAAACATTACAAAGTTTGAAATTGACCTTTTTAAAAAAAAATTAATGCTTTTTATTGGTCTACATAGAAAAATTTATAGCAATGAAAAAGATAAATCATTGCATAATGGGTATGTGCAGGATCATCATGGAAAAAATATGCCCTTAACTGGTAATGAAAATTCAGAAAAATTAGAGTTAGACAACTTGACATAAAAATTTGAATAAGTTATCTATATTATTTCAAAAATATGTAAGAATAGAATCTGTGGAAAATTGAATTCAGTTTCTAAACTACTAAGTTTATTTTATTTTTTTAAAAGTCTATTTGGTGAAAAATTGAAATTTCAATGTACTAATTACTTAAATTCAGGGGAAAAAATAAGTAGGTCAATAAATGCGACCACCTAACTTTCTAATAAAATGATAATAATATTTTTATAAATTTTAGATATAAGTAGGGGACTCATGTCGGATGTGACAAATTTTTGTAATTTTTTTCCAAGTAAATAGGTAATTTATGAATTTTTTTATTACAAAATTTTAAAAGATATAAAAACTCATATGTGAGACACCTTAACGGTC